>CAKAJE020001925.1:0-277721 GCA_916610135.2 Macropis europaea
TAAGCGGCATCTCAAAGCGCATGGAATGGCGTGTAAAATGCACGATTAAACTTCTAGGGTAGGGCAAACAGAGACCCGATTAGATCATTTTATACTTTGGTTAATATAAGATTTCAGCGAAATTCTATCACATTTGTTCAATTTACGTCGCTCCTATTTCAGATAGCGTATTGGGCTTAGCGGCATCTCAAATCGCATGAAATGGCGAACAAAATGCACTGTTAAACTTCTAGGGTAGGGCATGCAGAGACCCGATTAGATCATTTTATATTATGGTTAATTTAAGAATTCAGCGAAATTCTATCACATTTGTTCAATTTACGTCGCTCCTATTTCAGATAGCGTATTGGGCAAAGCGGCATCTCAAAGCGCATGAAATGACGAGTATAATGCACTGTTAAACTTCTAGGGTAGGGCAAGCAGAGACCCGATTTGATCATTTTATATTATGGTTAATTTAAGAATTCAGCAAAATTCTATCACATTCGTTTCAATTTAGGTCGCTCCTATTTCAGATAGCGTATTGGGCTAAGCGGCATCTCAAAGCATATGAAATGGCTAGTAAAATGCACTATTAAACTTCTAGGGTAGGGCAATCAGTGACCCGATTAGATCATTTTATATTATAGTTAATTTAAGAATTCAGCGATATTCTATCACATATGTTCAATTTACGTCGCTCCTATTTCAGATAGCGTATTGGGCTAAGCGGCATCTCAAAGCGCATGAAATGGCGAGCAAAATGCACTATTAAACTTCTAGGGTAGGGCAAACAGAGACCCGATTAGATCATTTTGTACTATGGTTAATTTAAGAATTCAGCAAAATTCTATCACGTTTGTTCAATTTACGTCGCTCCTATTGCAGATAGCGTGTTGGGTTAAGCGGCATCTCGAAGCGCATGAAATGGCGAGAATAATGCACTATTAAACTTCTAGGATAAGGCAAACAGATACCCGATTAGATCATTTTATATTATGGTTAATATAAGAATTCAGCGAAATTCTATCACATTTGTTCAATTTACGTCGCTCATATTTCAGATAGCGTATTGGGCTAAGCGGCATCTCAAAGCGCATGAAATGGCAAGTAAAATGCACTATTAAACTTCTAGGGTAGGGCAATCAGTGACCCGATGAGATCATTTGATATTATAGTTAATCTAAGAATTCAGCGAAATTCTATCCCATTTGTTCAATTTACGTCGCTCCTATTTCAGATAGCGTATTGGGCTATGCGGCATCTTAAAGCGCTCGGAATGGCGAGTAAAATGCACTATTAAACTCTATGCTAGGGCAATCAGAGACGCGATTAGATCATTTTATATTTTGTTTAATACAAGATTTCAGGGAAATTCTATCACATTTGTTCAATTCGTGTCGCTCCTATTTCAGATAGCTTATTGGGTTTAGCGGCATCTCAAAGCGCATGAAGTGCCGAGTGAACTGCACTATTAAACTTCTAGGGTAGGGAAAACAGAGACCCGATTAGATCATTTATATTATGGTTAATTTAAGAATTCAGCAAAATTCTATCACATTTGTTCAACTTACGTCGCTCCTATTTCAGATAGCGTACTGGGCTAGGCGCCATCTTAAAGCGCGTGGAATGGCGAGTAAAATGCACTGCTCAACTTCTAGGCTAGGGCGAACAGAGACCCGATTAGCTCATTTTATATTTTGTTTAATATAAGATTTCATGGAAATTCTATCACATTTGTTCAATTTACGTCGCTCCTATTTCAGATAGCTAATTGGGCTAAGCGGTATGTCAAAGCGGATGAAATGACGAGTGAAATGCAGTGTTAAACTTCTATGATATTGCAATCAGAGACCCGATTAGATCATTTTATATTTTGTTTAATATAAGATTTCAGGGAAATTCTATCACATTTGTTCAATTTACGTCGCTCCTATTTCAGATAGCTTATTGGGCTAAGCGGCATCTGAAGGCGCATGAAATGGCGAATAAAATGGACTATTAAACTTCTAGGGTAGGGCAAACAGAGACCCGATTAGATCATTTTATATTACGGTTAATATAAGAATTCAGCGTAATTCTATCACATTTCTTCAATTTACGTCGCTCCTATTTCAGATAGCGTATTGGGCTAAGCGGCATCTCAAAGCGCATGAAATGGTGAATAAAATGGACTATTAAACTTCTAGGGTAGGGCAAACAGAGACCCGATTAGATCATTTTATATTACGGTTAATATAAGAATTCAGCGTAATTCTATCACATTTGTTCAATTTACGTCGCTCCTATTTCAGATAGCGTACTGGGCTAGGCGGCATCTTAAAGCGCGTGGAAGAGCGAGTAAAATGCACTACTATACTTCTATGATACAGTAATCAGAGACCCGATTACATCATTTTATATTTTGTTTAATATAAGATTTCAGGGAAATTCTATCACAATTGATTAATTTACGTCGCTCCTATTTCAGATAGCGTATTGGGCTAAGCGGCATGTCAAAGCGCATGAAATGACGAGTGAAATGCACTGTTAAACTTCTATGATATTGCAATCAGAGACCCGATTAGATCATTTTATATTTTGTTTAATATAAGATTTCAGGGAAATTCTATCACATTTGTTCAATTTACGTCGCTCCTATTACAGATAGCTTATTGTGCTTAGCGGCATCTCAAAGCGCATGAAGTAACGAGTGAAATGCACTATTAAACTTCTAGGGTAGGGCAAACAGAGACCCGATTATATCATTTTACATTATGGTTAATATAAGAATTCAGCGAAATTCTATCACATTTGTTCACTTTACGTCGCTCCTATTTCAGATAGCTTATTGTGCTTAGCGGCATCTCAAAGCGCATGAAATGACGTGTAAAATGCACTATTAAACTTCTAGGGTAGGGCAAACAGAGACCCGATTAGATCATTTTATATTATGGTTAATTTAAGAATTCCGCAAAATTCTATCACATTCGTTCAATTTAGGTCGCTCCTATTTCAGATAGCGTACTGGGATAGGCGGCATCTTAAAGCGCGTGGAATGCCGAGTAAAATCCACTATTAAACTTCTAGGCTAGGGCGAACAGAGACCAGATTAGATCATTTTACATTCTGGTTAATAAAATAATTCAGCGAAATTCTATCACATTTGTTCAACTTTCGTCGCTCATATTTCAGATAGCGTATTGGGCTAAGCGGCCTCTCAAAGCGCATGAAATGGCGAGTAAAATGCACTATTAAACTTCTAGGGTAGGGCAATCAGTGACCCGATTAGATCATTTTATATTATAGTTAATTTAAGAATTCAGCAAAATTCTATCACATTTGTTCAATTTACGTCGCTCTTATTTCAGATAGCGCATTGGGCTAAGCGGCATCTCAAAGCGCATGAAATGGCGAGTAAAATGCACTATCAAACTTCTAGGATAAGGCAAACAGAGGCCCGATTAGATCATTTTATATTACGGTTAATATAAGAATTCAGCGTAATTCTATCACATTTGTTCAACTTACGTCGCTCCTATTTCAGGTAGCGTACTGGGCTAGGCGGCATCTTAAAGCGCGTGGAATGGCGAGTAAAATGCACTATTAAACTTCTAGGATAAGGCAAACAGAGACCCGATTAGATCATTTTATATTACGGTTAATATAAGAATGCGGCGTAATTCTTTCACATTTGTTCAATTTACGTCGCTGCGATTCCAGATAGCTTATTGTGCTTAGCGGCATCTCAAAGCGCATGAAATGACGAGTGAAATGCACTATTAAACTTCTAGGGTAGGGCAAACAGAGACCCGATTAGATCATTTTATATTAAGGTTACTTTAAGAATTCAGCGAAATTCTATCACATTTGTTCAATTTACGTCGCTCCTATTTCAAATAGCGTATTGGGCTAAGCGGCATCACAAAGCGCATGAAATGGCGAGTGAAATGCACCATTAGACTTCTATGGTAGGGCGAACAGAGACCCGTTTAGATCATTTTACATTAAGGTTAATATGAGGATTCACGGATATTCTATCACATTTGTTCAATTTACGTCGCTCCTATTTCAGACAGCGTACTGGGCTAGGCGGCATCTTAAAGCGTGTGGAATGGCGAGTAAAATACACTATTAACCTTCTATGATAGGGCAATCAGAGACCCGATTAGATCATTTTACAATATGGTTAATAAAAGAATTCAGCGTAATTCTATCACATTTGTTCAATTTACGTCGCTCCTATTTCAGATAGCGTATTGGGCTAAGCGGCAAGTGAAAGCGCATGAAATGACGAGTGAAAGGCACTATTAAACTTCTAGGGTAGGGCGAACGGAGACCCGATTAGATCATTTTAAATTAAGGTTAATATAAGAATTCAGGGAAATTCTATCACATTTGTTCAATTTACGTCGCTCCTATTTCACATAGCGTATTGGGCTACGCGGCATCTCAAAGCGCATGAAATGGCGAATTAACTGCACTATTAAACTTCTAGGCTAGGGCGAACAGAGACCCGATTAGATCATTTTACATTCTGGTTAATAAAATAATTCAGCGAAATTCTGTCACATTTGTTCAACTTTCGTTGCTCCTATTTCAGTTAGCGTATTGGGCTAACCGGCATCTCAAAGCGCATGAAATGGCGAATAAAATGGACTATTAAACTTCTAGGGTAGGGCAAACAGAGACCCGATTAGATCATTTTATATTACGGTTAATATAAGAATTCAGCGTAATTCTATCACATTTCTTCAATTTACGTCGCTCCTATTTCAGATAGCGTATTGGGCTAAGCGGCATCTCAAAGCGCATGGAATGGCGTGTAAAATGCACGATTAAACTTCTAGGGTAGGGCAAACAGAGACCCGATTAGATCATTTTATACTTTGGTTAATATAAGATTTCAGCGAAATTCTATCACATTTGTTCAATTTACGTCGCTCCTATTTCAGACAGCTTATTGGGCTTAGCGGCATCTCAAATCGCATGAAATGGCGAACAAAATGCACTGTTAAACTTCTAGGGTAGGGCATGCAGAGACCCGATTAGATCATTTTATATTATGGTTAATTTAAGAATTGAGCGAAATTCTATCACATTCGTTCAATTTACGTCGCTCCTATTTCAGATAGCGTATTGGGCAAAGCGGCATCTCAAAGCGCATGAAATGACGAGTAAAATGCACTGTTAAACTTCTAGGGTAGGGCAAGCAGAGACCCGATTTGATCATTTTATATTATGGTTAATTTAAGAATTCAGCAAAATTCTATCACATTCGTTCAATTTAGGTCGCTCCTATTTCAGATAGCGTATTGGGCTAAGCGGCATCTCAAAGCATATGAAATGGCTAGTAAAATGCACTATTAAACTTCTAGGGTAGGGCAATCAGTGACCCGATAAGATCATTTTATATTATAGTTAATTTAGGAATTCAGCGATATTCTATCACATATGTTCAATTTACGTCGCTCCTATTTCAGATAGCGTATTGGGCTAAGCGGCATCTCAAAGCGCATGAAATGGCGAGCAAAATGCACTATTAAACTTCTAGGGTAGGGCAAACAGAGACCCGATTAGATCATTTTGTACTATGGTTAATTTAAGAATTCAGCAAAATTCTATCACGTTTGTTCAATTTACGTCGCTCCTATTGCAGATAGCGTGTTGGGTTAAGCGGCATCTCGAAGCGCATGAAATGGCGAGAATAATGCACTATTAAACTTCTAGGATAAGGCAAACAGATACCCGATTAGATCATTTTATATTATGGTTAATATAAGAATTCAGCGAAATTCTATCACATTTGTTCAATTTACGTCGCTCATATTTCAGATAGCGTATTGGGCTAAGCGGCATCTCAAAGCGCATGAAATGGCAAGTAAAATGCACTATTAAACTTCTAGGGTAGGGCAATCAGTGACCCGATGAGATCATTTGATATTATAGTTAATCTAAGAATTCAGCGAAATTCTATCCCATTTGTTCAATTTACGTCGCTCCTATTTCAGATAGCGTATTGGGCTATGCGGCATCTTAAAGCGCTCGGAATGGCGAGTAAAATGCACTATTAAACTTCTATGCTAGGGCAATCAGAGACGCGATTAGATCATTTTATATTTTGTTTAATACAAGATTTCAGGGAAATTCTATCACATTTGTTCAATTCGTGTCGCTCATATTTCAGATAGCGTATTGGGCTAAGCGGCATCTCAAAGCGCATGAAATGGCGAGTAAAATGCACTGTTAAACTTCAATGATAGGGCAGTCAGAGACCCGATTAGATCATGTTATATTTTGTTTAATATAAGATTTCAGGGAAATCCTATCACATTTGTTCTATTTACGTCGCTCCTATTTCAGTTAGCGTATTCGGCTAACCGGCATCTCAAAGCGCATGAAATGGCGAATAAAATGGACTATTAAACTTCTAGGGTAGGGCAAACAGAGACCCGATTAGATCATTTTATATTACGGTTAATATAAGAATTCAGCGTAATTCTATCACATTTCTTCAAATTACGTCGCTCCTATTTCAGATAGCGTACTGGGCTGGCCGGCATCTTAAAGCGCGTGGAATGGCGAGTAAAATGCACTATTAAACTTCAATGATAGGGCAATCAGTGACCTGATTAGATCATTTTATATTATAGTTAATTTAAGAATTCAGCGAAATTCTATCACATTTGTTCAATTTACGTCGCTCCTATTTCAGATAGCGTATTGGGCTAAGCGGCATCTCAAAGCGCATGAACTGGCGAGCAAAATGCACTATTAAACTTCTAGGGTAGGGCAAACAGAGACCCGATTAGATCATTTTGTACTATGGTTAATTTAAGAATTCAGCAAAATTCTATCACGTTTGTTCAATTTACGTCGCTCCTATTGCAGATAGCGTGTTGGGTTAAGCGGCATCTCGAAGCGCATGAAATGGCGAGTATAATGCACTATTAAACTTCTAGGATAAGGCAAACAGATACCCGATTAGATCATTTTATATTATGGTTAATATAAGAATTCCGCGAAATTCTATCACATTTGTTCAATTTACGTCGCTCCTATTTCAGATAGCGTATTGGGCTAAGCGGCATCTCAAAGCGCATAAAATGGCGAGTAAAATGCAATACTAAACTTCTAGGATAATGCAAACAGAGACCAGATTAGATCATCTTATATTTTTGTTAATATAAGAATTCAGCGAAATTCTATCACATTTGTTCAATTTACGTCGCTCATATTTCCGATAGCGTATTGGGCTAAGCGGCATCTCAAAGCGCATGAAATGACGAGTAAAATGCACTATTAAACTTCTAGGGTAGGGCAAGCAGAGACCCGATTAGATCATTTTATATTATGGTTAATTTAAGAATTCAGCAAAATTCTATCACATTCGTTCAATTTAGGTCGCTCCTATTTCAGATAGCGTATTGGGCTAAGCGGCATCTCAAAGCGCATGAAATGGCGAGTGAAATGCACTGTAAGACTTCTATGGTAAGGCGAACAGAGACCAGATTAGATCATTTTACATTCTGGTTAATAAAATAATTCAGCGAAATTCTATCATATTTGTTCAACCTTCGTCGCTCGTATTTCAGATAGCGTATTGATCTAAGCGGCATCTCGAAGCGCATGAAATGGCGAGTATAATGCACTATTAAACTTCTAGGATAAGGCAAACAGATACCCGATTAGATCATTTTATATTACGGTTAATATAAGAATGCAGCGTAATTCTATCAGATACGTTCAAGTTACGTCGCTCCTATTTCAGATAGCGTACTGGGCTAGGCGGCATCTTAAAGCGCGTGGAATGGCGAGTAAAATGCACTACTAATCTTCTATGATAGGGCAATCAGAGACCCGATTAGATCATTTTATATTTTGTTTAATATAAGATTTCAGGGAAACTCTATCACATTTGTTCAATTTACATCGCTCCTATTTCAGATAGCGTATTGGGCAAAGCGGCATCTCAAAGCGCATGGAATGACGAGTAAAATGCATTAATAAACTTCTAGGATAAGGCAATCGGAGATCCGATTAGACCATTTTATGTTACGGTTAATATAAGAATTCAGCGTAATTCTATCACATTTGTTCAATTTACGTCGTTCCTATTTCAGATAGCATACTGGGCTAGGCGGCATCTTAAAGCGCGTGGAATGGCGAGTAAAATGCACTATTAAACTTCTATAATAGGGCAATCAGAGACCCGATTAGATCATTTTATATTTTGGTTAATATAAGGATTCAGCGTAATTCTATCACATTTGTTCAATTTACGTCGCTCCTATTTCAGATAGCGCATTGGGCTAAGCGGCATCTCAAAGCGCATGAAATGGCGAGTAAAATGCACTATTAAACTTCTAGGGTAAGGCAAGCAGAGACCCGATTAGATCATTTTATATTACGGTTAATATAAGAATTCAGCGTAATTCTATCACATTTGTTCAATTTACGTCGCCCCTATTTCAAATAGCGTATTGTGCTAAGCGGCATCTCAAAGCGCATGAAATGGCGAGTGAAATGCACTATTAGACTTCTATGGTAGGGCGAACAGAGACACGATTACATCATTTTACATTAAGGTTAATATAAGAATTCAGGGAAATTCTATCACATTTGTTCAATTTACGTCGCTCCTATTCCAGATAGCGTATTGGGCTATGCGGCAGCTTAAAGCACATGAAATGGCGAGTAAAATGCACTATCAAACTTCTATGATAGGGCAAACAGAGGCCCGATTACATCATTTTATATTACGGTCAATATAAGAATTCAGCGTAATTCTATCACATTTGTTCAACTTACGTAGCTCCTATTTCAGATACCGTACTCGGCTAGGCGGCATCATAAAGCGCGTGGAATGGCGAGTAAAATGCACTATTAAACTTCTATGATAGGGCAATCAGAGACCCGATTAGATCATTTTATATTTTGTTTAGTATAAGATTTCAGGGAAATTCTATCGCATTTGTTCAATTTACGTCGCTCCTATTTCAGATAGCGTATTCGGCTAAGCGGCATCTCAAAGCGCATGAAATGTCGAATAAAATACACTCTTAAACTTCTAGGCTAGGGCGAACAGAGACCCGATCAGATCATTTTACATTATGGTTAATAAAAGAATTCAGCGAAATTCTATCACATTTGTTCAACTTACGTCGCTCCTATTTCAGTTAGCGTATTGGGCTAAGCGGCATCTCAAAGCGCATGAAATGGAGAATAAAATGCACTATTAAAGTTCTAGGCTAGGGCGAACAGAGATCCGATTAGATCATTTTACATTATGGTTAATAAATGAATTCAGCGAAATTCTATCACATTTGTTCAATTTACGTCGCTCCTATTTCAGATAGCGTATTGGGCTAAGCGGCATCTCAAAGCGCATGAAATGGCGAGTAAAATGCAATACTAAACTTCTAGGATAAGGCAAACAGAGACCCGATTAGATCATTTTATATTACGGTTAATATAAGAATTCAGCGTAATTCTATCACATTTGTTCAACTTACGTGGCTCCTAATTTAGGTAGCGTACTGGGATAGGCGGCATCTTAAAGCGCGTGGAATGGCGAGTAAAATGCACTGCTAAACTTCTATGATAGGGCAATCAGAGACCCGATTAGATCATTTTATATTTTGTTTAATATAAGATTTCAGGGAAATTCTATCACATTTGTTCAATTTACGTCGCTCCTATTTCAGATAGCGTATTGGGCTAAGCGGCATCTCAAGGCGCATGAAATGGCGAAT
Organism: Macropis europaea; assembly: GCA_916610135.2. NCBI lineage: Eukaryota > Metazoa > Arthropoda > Insecta > Hymenoptera > Melittidae > Macropis > Macropis europaea. Next base: position 9,714 of record CAKAJE020001925.1, read on the forward strand.
AAAATGCGCTATTAAACTTCTAGGCTAGGGCGAACAGAGACCAGATTAGATCATTTTACATTATGGTTAATAAAAGAATTCAGCGAAATTCTATCACATTTGTTCAACTTACGTCGCTCCTATTTCAGATAGCGTATTGGGCTAAGCGGCATTTCAAAGTGCATGAAATGGCGAGTAAAATGCACTATTAAACTTCTGGGATAAGGCAAACAGAGACCCGATTAGATCATTTTATATTACGGTTAATATAAGAATTCAGCGTAATTCTATGACATTTGTTCATCTTACGTCGCTCCTATTTCAGATAGCGTACTGGGCTAGGCGGCATCTTAAGGCGCGTGGAAGGGCGAGTAAAATGCAATACTAAACTTCTATGATACAGTAATCAGAGACCCGATTACATCATTTTATATTTTGTTTAATATAAGATTTCAGGGAAATTCTATCACATTTGTTCAATTTACGTCGCTCCTATTTCAGATAGCTTATTGGGCTAAGCGGCATGTCAAAGCGCATGAAATGACGAGTGAAATGCACTGTTAAACTTCTATGATATTGCAATCAGAGACCCGATTAGATCATTTTATATTTTGTTTAATATAAGATTTCAGGGAAATTCTATCACATTTGTTCAATTTACGTCGCTCCTATTTCAGATAGCTTATTGGGCTAAGCGGCATCTGAAGGCGCATGAAATGGCGAGTAAAATGCACTATTAAACTTCTAGGGTAGGGCAAACAGAGACCCGATGAGATTATTTTATATTATGGTCAATTTGAGATGTCAGCAAAATTTTATCACATTTGTTCAATTTACGTCGCTCCTATTTCAGATAGCGTACTGGGCTAGGCGCCATCTTAAAGCGCGTGGAATGGCGTGTAATATGCACTACTAAACTTCTATGATAGGGCAATCAGAGACCCGATTAGATCATTTTATGTTTTGGTTAATATAAGAATTCAGCGAAATTCTATCACATTTGTTCAATTTACGTCGCTCCTATTACAGATAACTTATTGTGCTTAGCGGCATCTCAAAGCGCATGAAGTGACGAGTGAAATGCACTATTAAACTTCTAGGGTCGTGCAAACAGAGACCCGATTAGATCATTTTACATTATGGTTAATGTAAGAATTCAGCGTAACTCTATCACATTTGTTCAACTTACGTCGCTCCTATTTCAGATAGCGTACTGGGCTAGGCGGCATCTTACAGCGCGTGGAATGGCGAGTAAAATGCACTACTAAACTTCTATGACAGGGCAATCAGAGACCCGATTAGATCATTTTTTATTTTGGTTAATATAAGAATTCAGCGAAATTCTATCACATTTGTTCAATTTACGTCGCTCCTATTACAGATAGCTTATTGTGCTTAGCGGCATCTCAAAGCGCATGAAGTGACGAGTGAAATGCACTATTAAACTTCTAGGGTAGGGCAAACAGAGACCCGATTATATCATTTTACATTATGGTTAATGTAAGAATTCAGCGAAATTCTATCACATTTGTTCAATTTACGTCGCTCCTATTTCAGATAGCTTATTGGGCTTAGCGGCATCTCAAAGCGCATGAAGTGCCGAGTGAAATGCACTATTAAACTTCTATGGTAGGGCGAACAGAGACCCGATTAGATCATTTTACATTAAGGTTAATATATGAATTCACGGAAATTCTATCACATTTGTTGAATTTACGTCGCTCCTATTTCAGATAGCGTATTGGGCTAAGCGGCATTTCAAAGCGCATGAAATGGCGAGTAAAATGCACTATTAAACTTCTCGGATAAGGCAAACAGAGACCCGATTAGATGATTTTATATTACGGTTAATATAAGAATTCAGCGTAATTCTATCACATTTGTTCATCTTACGTCGCTCCTATTTCAGATAGCGTACTGGGCTAGGCGGCATCTTAAAGCGCGTGGAAGGGCGAGTAAAATGCACTACTATACTTCTATGATACAGTAATCAGGGATCCGATTACATCATTTTATATTTTGTTTAATATAAGATTTCGGGGAAATTCTATCACATTTGATTAATTTACGTCGCTCCTATTTCAGATAGCGTATTGGGCTAAGCGGCATCTCAAAGCGCATGAAATGGCGAATAAAATGCACTATTAAACTTCTAGGCTAGGGCGAACAGAGACCCGATTAGATCATTATACATTATGGTTAATAAAAGAATTCAGCGAAATTCTATCACATTTGTTCAACTTACGTCGCTCCTATTTCAGATAGCGTACTGGGCTAGGCGCCATCTTAAAGCGCGTGGAATGGCGAGTAAAATGCACAGCTCAACTTTTATGATAGGGCAATCAGAGACCCGATTAGCTCATTTTATATTTTGTTTAATACAAGATTTCATGGAAATTCTATCACATTTGTTCAATTTACGTCGCTCCTATTTCAGATAGCTTATTGGGCTAAGCGGCATGTCAAAGCGCATGAAATGACGAGTGAAATGCACTGTTAAACTTCTATGATATTGCAATCAGAGACCCGATTAGATCATTTTATATTTTGTTTAATATAAGATTTCAGGGAAATTCTATCACATTTGTTCAATTTACGTCGCTCCTATTTCAGATAGCTTATTGGGCGAAGCGGCATCTGAAGGCGCATGAAATGGCGAGTAAAATGCACTATTAAACTTCTAGAGTAGGGCAAACAGAGACCCGATGAGATCATTTTATATTATGGTTAATTTAAGATGTCAGCAAAATTTTATCACATTTGTTCAATTTACGTCGCTCCTATTTCAGTTAGCGTACTGGGCTAGGCGGCATCTTAAAGCGCGTGGAATGGCGTGTAATATGCACTACTAAACTTCTATGATAGGGCAAACAGAGACCCGATTAGATCATTTTATATTTTCGTTAATATAAGAATTCAGCGAAATTCTATCACATTTGTTCAATTTACGTCGCTCCTATTACAGATAGCTTATTGTGCTTAGCGGCATCTCAAAGCGCATGAAGTGACGAGTGAAATGCACTATTAAACTTCTAGGGTAGGGCAAACAGAGAACCGATTATATCATTTTACATTATGGTTAATGTAAGAATTCAGCGAAATTCTATCACATTTGTTCAATTTACGTCGCTCCTATTTCAGATAGCTTATTGGGCTTAGCGGCATCTCAAAGCGCATGAAGTGCCGAGTGAAATGCACTATTAAACTTCTAGGGTAGGGCAAACAGAGACCCGATTAGATCATTTTATATTATGGTTAATTTAAGAATTCAGCAAAATTCTATCACATTTGTTCAACTTACGTCGCTCCTATTTCAGATAGCGTACTGGGCTAGGCGCCATCTTAAAGCGCATGAAAAGACGAGTGAAATGCACTGTTAAACTTCTATGATATTGCAATCAGAGACCCGATTAGATCATTTTATATTTTGTTTAATATAAGATTTCAGGGGAATTCTATCACATTTGTTCAATTTACGTCGCTCCTATTTCAGATAGCTTATTGGGCTAAGCGGCATCTGAAGGCGCATGAAATGGCGAGTAAAACGCACTATTAAACTTCTAGGGTAGGGCAAACAGAGACCCGATGAGATCATTTTATATTATGGTTAATTTAAGATGTCAGCAAAATTTTATCACATTTGTTCAATTTACGTCGCTCCTATTTCAGATAGCGTACTGGGCTAGGCGGCATCTTAAAGCGCGTGGAATGGCGTGTAATATGCACTACTAAACTTCTACGATAGGGCAATCAGAGACCCGATTAGATCATTTTATATTTTCGTTAATATAAGAATTCAGCGAAATTCTATCACATTTGTTCAATTTACGTCGCTCCTATTACAGATAGCTTATTCTGCTTAGCGGCATCTCAAAGCGCATGAAGTGACGAGTGAAATGCACTATTAAACTTCTAGGGTAGGGCAAACAGAGAACCGATTATATCATTTTACATTATGGTTAATGTAAGAATTCAGCGAAATTCTATCACATTTGTTCAATTTACGTCGCTCCTATTTCAGATAGCTTATTGGGCTTAGCGGCATCTCAAAGCGCATGAAGTTACGAGTGAAATGCACTATTAAACTTCTAGGGTAGTGCAAACAGAGACCCGATTAGATCATTTTACATTATGGTTAATGTAAGAATTCAGCGTAATTCTATCACATTTGTTCAACTTACGTCGCTCCTATTTCAGATAGCCTACTGGGCTAGGCGGCATCTTAAAGCGCGTGGAATGGCGAGTAAAATGCACTACTAAACTTCTATGATAGGGCAATCAGAGACCCGATTAGATCATTTTATATTTTGGTTAATATAAGAATTCAGCGAAATTCTATCACATTTGTTCAATTTACGTCGCTCCTATTACAGATAGCTCATTGTGCTTAGCGGCATCTCAAAGCGCATGAAGTGACGAGTGAAATGCACTATTAAACTTCTAGGGTAGGGCAAACAGAGACCCGATTAGCTCATTTTATATTTTGTTTAATATAAGATTTCATGGAAATTCTATCACATTTGTTCAATTTACGTCGCTCCTATTTCAGATAGCTAATTGGGCTAAGCGGTATGTCAAAGCGCATGAAATGACGAGTGAAATGCAGTGTTAAACTTCTATGATATTGCAATCAGAGACCCGATTAGATCATTTTATATTTTGTTTAATATAAGATTTCAGGGAAATTCTATCACATTTGTTCAATTTACGTCGCTCCTATTTCAGATAGCTTATTGGGCTAAGCGGCATCTGAAGGCGCATGAAATGGCGAATAAAATGGACTATTAAACTTCTAGGCTAGGGCGAACAGAGACCAGATTAGATCATTTTACATTATGGTTAATAAAAGAATTCAGCGAAATTCTATCACATTTGTTCAACTTACGTCGCTCCTATTCCAGATAGCGTATTGGGCTAAGCGGCCTCTAAAAGCGCATGAAATGGCGAGTAAAATGCGCTATTAAACTTCTAGGATAAGGCAAACGGAGACCCGATTAGTTCATTTTATATTAGGGTTAATATAAGAATTCAGCGTAATTCTATCACATTTGTTCATCTTACGTCGCTCCTATTTCAGATAGCCTACTGTGCTAGGCGGCATCTTAAAGCGCGTGGAAGGGCGAGTAAAATGCACTACTAAACTTCTATGATAGAGCAATCAGAGACCCGATTAGATCATTTTATATTTTGTTCAATATAAGATTTCAGGGAAAATCTATCACATTTGTTCAATTTACGTCGCTCCTATTTCAGATAGCGTATTGGGCTAACCGGCATCTCAACGCGCATGAAATGGCGAATAGAATGGACTATTAAACTTCTAGGGTAGGGCAAACGGAGACCCGATTAGATCATTTTATATTACGGTTCATATAAGAATTCAGCGTAATTCTATCACATTTCTTCAAATTACGTCGCTCCTATTTCAGATAGCGTACTGGGCTGGCCGGCATCTCAAGGCGCATGAAATGGCGAGTGAAATGCACTATTAGACTTCTATGGTAGGGCGAACAGAGACCCGATTGGATCATTTTACATTAAGGTTAATATAAGAATTCACGGAAATTCTATCACATTTGTTCAATTTACGTCGCTCCTATTCCAGATAGCGTATTGGGCTAAGCGGCATCTCAAAGCGCATGAAATGGCGAGTAAAATGCGCTGTTAAACTTCTAGGGTAGGGCAAACAGAGACCCGATTAGATCATTTTATACTTTGGTTAATATAAGATTTCAGCGAAATTCTATCACATTTGTTCAATTTACGTCGCTCCTATTTCAGACAGCTTATTGGGCTTAGCGGCATCTCAAATCGCATGAAATGGCGAACAAAATGCACTGTTAAACTTCTAGGGTAGGGCAAGCAGAGACCCGATTAGATCATTTTATATTATGGTTAATTTAAGAATTGAGCGAAATTCTATCACATTCGTTCAATTTACGTCGCTCCTATTTCAGATAGCGTATTGGGCAAAGCGGCATCTCAAAGCGCATGAAATGACGAGTAAAATGCACTGTTAAACTTCTAGGGTAGGGCAAGCAGAGACCCGATTTGATCATTTTATATTATGGTTAATTTAAGAATTCAGCAAAATTCTATCACATTCGTTCAATTTAGGTCGCTCCTATTTCAGATAGCGTATTGGGCTAAGCGGCATCTCAAAGCATATGAAATGGCTAGTAAAATGCACTATTAAACTTCTAGGGTAGGGCAATCAGTGACCCGATAAGATCATTTTATATTATAGTTAATTTAGGAATTCAGCGATATTCTATCACATTTGTTCAATTTACGTCGCTCCTATTTCAGATAGCGTATTGGGCTAAGCGGCATCTCAAAGCGCATGAAATGGCGAGCAAAATGCACTATTAAACTTCTAGGGTAGGGCAAACAGAGACCCGATTAGATCATTTTGTACTATGGTTAATTTAAGAATTCAGCAAAATTCTATCACGTTTGTTCAATTTACGTCGCTCCTATTGCAGATAGCGTGTTGGGTTAAGCGGCATCTCGAAGCGCATGAAATGGCGAGAATAATGCACTATTAAACTTCTAGGATAAGGCAAACAGATACCCGATTAGATCATTTTATATTATGGTTAATATAAGAATTCAGCGAAATTCTATCACATTTGTTCAATTTACGTCGCTCATATTTCAGATAGCGTATTGGGCTAAGCGGCATCTCAAAGCGCATGAAATGGCAAGTAAAATGCACTATTAAACTTCTAGGGTAGGGCAATCAGTGACCCGATGAGATCATTTGATATTATAGTTAATCTAAGAATTCAGCGAAATTCTATCCCATTTGTTCAATTTACGTCGCTCCTATTTCAGATAGCGTATTGGGCTATGCGGCATCTTAAAGCGCTCGGAATGGCGAGTAAAATGCCCTATTAAACTTCTATGCTAGGGCAATCAGAGACGCGATTAGATCATTTTATATTTTGTTTAATACAAGATTTCAGGGAAATTCTATCACATTTGTTCAATTCGTGTCGCTCATATTTCAGATGGCGTATTGGGCTAAGCGGCATCTCAAAGCGCATGAAATGGCGAGTAAAATGCACTGTTAAACTTCAATGATAGGGCAGTCAGAGACCCGATTAGATCATTTTATATTTTGTTTAATATAAGATTTCAGGGAAATCCTATCACATTTGTTCTATTTACGTCGCTCCTATTTCAGTTAGCGTATTCGGCTAACCGGCATCTCAAAGCGCATGAAATGGCGAATAAAATGGACTATTAAACTTCTAGGGTAGGGCAAACAGAGACCCGATTAGATCATTTTATATTACGGTTAATATAAGAATTCAGCGTAATTCTATCACATTTCTTCAAATTACGTCGCTCCTATTTCAGATAGCGTACTGGGCTGGCCGGCATCTTAAAGCGCGTGGAATGGCGAGTAAAATGCACTATTAAACTTCAATGATAGGGCAATCAGTGACCTGATTAGATCATTTTATATTATAGTTAATTTAAAAATTCAGCGAAATTCTATCACATTTGTTCAATTTACGTCGCTCCTATTTCAGATAGCGTATTGGGCTAAGCGGCATCTCAAAGCGCATGAACTGGCGAGCAAAATGCACTATTAAACTTCTAGGGTAGGGCAAACAGAGACCCGATTAGATCATTTTGTACTATGGTTAATTTAAGAATTCAGCAAAATTCTATCACGTTTGTTCAATTTACGTCGCTCCTATTGCAGATAGCGTGTTGGGTTAAGCGGCATCTCGAAGCGCATGAAATGGCGAGTATAATGCACTATTAAACTTCTAGGATAAGGCAAACAGATACCCGATTAGATCATTTTATATTATGGTTAATATAAGAATTCCGCGAAATTCTATCACATTTGTTCAATTTACGTCGCTCCTATTTCAGATAGCGTATTGGGCTAAGCGGCATCTCAAAGCGCATAAAATGGCGAGTAAAATGCAATACTAAACTTCTAGGATAATGCAAACAGAGACCAGATTAGATCATTTTATATTTTTGTTAATATAAGAATTCAGCGAAATTCTATCACATTTGTTCAATTTACGTCGCTCATATTTCCGATAGCGTATTGGGCTAAGCGGCATCTCAAAGCGCATGAAATGACGAGTAAAATGCACTATTAAACTTCTAGGGTAGGGCAAGCAGAGACCCGATTAGATCATTTTATATTATGGTTAATTTAAGAATTCAGCAAAATTCTATCACATTCGTTCAATTTAGGTCGCTCCTATTTCAGATAGCGTATTGGGCTAAGCGGCATCTCAAAGCGCATGAAATGGCGAGTGAAATGCACTGTAAGACTTCTATGGTAAGGCGAACAGAGACCAGATTAGATCATTTTATATTCTGGTTAATAAAATAATTCAGCGAAATTCTATCACATTTGTTCAACTTTCGTCGCTCATATTTCAGATAGCGTATTGGGCTAAGCGGCATCTGAAGGCGCATGAAATGGCGAGTAAAATGCACTATGAAACTTCTAGGGTAGGGGAAACAGATACCCGATTAAATCATTTTATATTATGGTTAATTCAAGATGTCAGCAAAATTTTATCACATTTGTTCACTTTACGTCGCTCCTATTTCAGATAGCGTATTGGGCAAAGCGGCATTTCAAAGCGTATGAAATGGCGAATAAAATGCACTATTAAAGTTCTAGGCTAGGGCGAACAGAGATCCGATTAGATCATTTTACATTATGGTTAATAAATGAATTCAGCGAAATTCTATCACATTTGTTCAATTTACGTCGCTCCTATTTCAGATAGCGTATTGGGCTAAGCGGCATCTCAAAGCGCATGAAATGGCGAGTAAAATGCAATACTAAACTTCTAGGATAAGGCAAACAGAGACCCGATTAGATCATTTTATATTACGGTTAATATAAGAATTCAGCGTAATTCTATCACATTTGTTCAACTTACGTGGCTCCTAATTTAGGTAGCGTACTGGGATAGGCGGCATCTTAAAGCGCGTGGAATGGCGAGTAAAATGCACTGCTAAACTTCTATGATAGGGCAATCAGAGACCCGATTAGATCATTTTATATTTTGTTTAATATAAGATTTCAGGGAAATTCTATCACATTTGTTCAATTTACGTCGCTCCTATTTCAGATAGCGTATTGGGCTAAGCGGCATCTCAAGGCGCATGAAATGGCGAATAAAATGCGCTATTAAACTTCTAGGCTAGGGCGAACAGAGACCAGATTAGATCATTTTACATTATGGTTAATAAAAGAATTCAGCGAAATTCTATCACATTTGTTCAACTTACGTCGCTCCTATTTCAGACAGCGTACTGTGCTAGGCGCCATCTTAAAGCGCGTGGAATGGCGAGTAAAATGCACAGCTCAACTTTTATGATAGGGCAATCAGAGACCCGATTAGCTCATTTTATATTATGTTTAATATAAGATTTCATGGAAATTCTATCACATTTGTTCAATTTACGTCGCTCCTATTTCAGATAGCTTATTGGGCTAAGCGGCATGTCAAAGCGCATGAAATGACGAGTGAAATGCACTGTTAAACTTCTATGATATTGCAATCAGAGACCCGATTAGATCATTTTATATTTTGTTTAATATAAGATTTCAGGGAAATTCTATCACATTTGTTCAATTTACGTCGCTCCTATTTCAGATAGCTTATTGGGCTAAGCGGCATCTGAAGGCGCATGAAATGGCGAGTAAAATGCACTATTAAACTTCTAGGGTAGGGCAAACAGAGACCCGATGAGATTATTTTATATTATGGTCAATTTGAGATGTCAGCAAAATTTTATCACATTTGTTCAATTTACGTCGCTCCTATTTCAGATAGCGTACTGGGCTAGGCGCCATCTTAAAGCGCGTGGAATGGCGTGTAATATGCACTACTAAACTTCTATGATAGGGCAATCAGAGACCCGATTAGATCATTTTATGTTTTGGTTAATATAAGAATTCAGCGAAATTCTATCACATTTGTTCAATTTACGTCGCTCCTATTACAGATAACTTATTGTGCTTAGCGGCATCTCAAAGCGCATGAAGTGTCGAGTGAAATGCACTATTAAACTTCTAGGGTCGTGCAAACAGAGACCCGATTAGATCATTTTACATTATGGTTAATGTAAGAATTCAGCGTAACTCTATCACATTTGTTCAACTTACGTCGCTCCTATTTCAGATAGCGTACTGGGCTAGGCGGCATCTTACAGCGCGTGGAATGGCGAGTAAAATGCACTACTAAACTTCTATGACAGGGCAATCAGAGACCCGATTAGATCATTTTTTATTTTGGTTAATATAAGAATTCAGCGAAATTCTATCACATTTGTTCAATTTACGTCGCTCCTATTACAGATAGCTTATTGTGCTTAGCGGCATCTCAAAGCGCATGAAGTGACGAGTGAAATGCACTATTAAACTTCTAGGGTAGGGCAAACAGAGACCCGATTATATCATTTTACATTATGGTTAATGTAAGAATTCAGCGAAATTCTATCACATTTGTTCAATTTACGTCGCTCCTATTTCAGATAGCTTATTGGGCTTAGCGGCATCTCAAAGCGCATGAAGTGTCGAGTGAAATGCACTATTAAACTTCTATGGTAGGGCGAACAGAGACCCGATTAGATCATTTTACATTAAGGTTAATATATGAATTCACGGAAATTCTATCACATTTGTTGAATTTACGTCGCTCCTATTTCAGATAGCGTATTGGGCTAAGCGGCATTTCAAAGCGCATGAAATGGCGAGTAAAATGCACTATTAAACTTCTCGGATAAGGCAAACAGAGACCCGATTAGATGATTTTATATTACGGTTAATATAAGAATTCAGCGTAATTCTATCACATTTGTTCATCTTACGTCGCTCCTATTTCAGATAGCGTACTGGGCTAGGCGGCATCTTAAAGCGCGTGGAAGGGCGAGTAAAATGCACTACTATACTTCTATGATACAGTAATCAGGGATCCGATTACATCATTTTATATTTTGTTTAATATAAGATTTCGGGGAAATTCTATCACATTTGATTAATTTACGTCGCTCCTATTTCAGATAGCGTATTGGGCTAAGCGGCATCTCAAAGCGCATGAAATGGCGAATAAAATGCACTATTAAACTTCTAGGCTAGGGCGAACAGAGACCCGATTAGATCATTATACATTATGGTTAATAAAAGAATTCAGCGAAATTCTATTACATTTGTTCAACTTACGTCGCTCCTATTTCAGATAGCGTACTGGGCTAGGCGCCATCTTAAAGCGCGTGGAATGGCGAGTAAAATGCACAGCTCAACTTTTATGATAGGGCAATCAGAGACCCGATTAGCTCATTTTATATTTTGTTTAATACAAGATTTCATGGAAATTCTATCACATTTGTTCAATTTACGTCGCTCCTATTTCAGATAGCTTATTGGGCTAAGCGGCATGTCAAAGCGCATGAAATGACGAGTGAAATGCACTGTTAAACTTCTAGGGTAGGGCAAACAGAGACCCGATGAGATCATTTTATATTATGGTTAATTTAAGATGTCAGCAAAATTTTATCACATTTGTTCAATTTACGTCGCTCCTATTTCAGTTAGCGTACTGGGCTAGGCGGCATCTTAAAGCGCGTGGAATGGCGTGTAATATGCACTACTAAACTTCTATGATAGGGCAAACAGAGACCCGATTAGATCATTTTATATTTTCGTTAATATAAGAATTCAGCGAAATTCTATCACATTTGTTCAATTTACGTCGCTCCTATTACAGATAGCTTATTGTGCTTAGCGGCATCTCAAAGCGCATGAAGTGACGAGTGAAATGCACTATTAAACTTCTAGGGTAGGGCAAACAGAGAACCGATTATATCATTTTACATTATGGTTAATGTAAGAATTCAGCGAAATTCTATCACATTTGTTCAATTTACGTCGCTCCTATTTCAGATAGCTTATTGGGCTTAGCGGCATCTCAAAGCGCATGAAGTGCCGAGTGAAATGCACTATTAAACTTCTAGGGTAGGGCAAACAGAGACCCGATTAGATCATTTTATATTATGGTTAATTTAAGAATTCAGCAAAATTCTATCACATTTGTTCAACTTACGTCGCTCCTATTTCAGATAGCGTACTGGGCTAGGCGCCATCTTAAAGCGCATGAAAAGACGAGTGAAATGCACTGTTAAACTTCTATGATATTGCAATCAGAGACCCGATTAGATCATTTTATATTTTGTTTAATATAAGATTTCAGGGGAATTCTATCACATTTGTTCAATTTACGTCGCTCCTATTTCAGATAGCTTATTGGGCTAAGCGGCATCTGATGGCGCATGAAATGGCGAGTAAAACGCACTATTAAACTTCTAGGGTAGGGCAAACAGAGACCCGATGAGATCATTTTATATTATGGTTAATTTAAGATGTCAGCAAAATTTTATCACATTTGTTCAATTTACGTCGCTCCTATTTCAGATAGCGTACTGGGCTAGGCGGCATCTTAAAGCGCGTGGAATGGCGTGTAATATGCACTACTAAACTTCTATGATAGGGCAATTAGAGACCCGATTAGATCATTTTATATTTTCGTTAATATAAGAATTCAGCGAAATTCTATCACATTTGTTCAATTTACGTCGCTCCTATTACAGATAGCTTATTGTGCTTAGCGGCATCTCAAAGCGCATGAAGTGACGAGTGAAATGCACTATTAAACTTCTAGGGTAGGGCAAACAGAGAACCGATTATATCATTTTACATTATGGTTAATGTAAGAATTCAGCGAAATTCTATCACATTTGTTCAATTTACGTCGCTCCTATTTCAGATAGCTTATTGGGCTTAGCGGCATCTCAAAGCGCATGAAGTTACGAGTGAAATGCACTATTAAACTTCTAGGGTAGTGCAAACAGAGACCCGATTAGATCATTTTACATTATGGTTAATGTAAGAATTCAGCGTAATTCTATCACATTTGTTCAACTTACGTCGCTCCTATTTCAGATAGCCTACTGGGCTAGGCGGCATCTTAAAGCGCGTGGAATGGCGAGTAAAATGCACTACTAAACTTCTATGATAGGGCAATCAGAGACCCGATTAGATCATTTTATATTTTGGTTAATATAAGAATTCAGCGAAATTCTATCACATTTGTTCAATTTACGTCGCTCCTATTACAGATAGCTCATTGTGCTTAGCGGCATCTCAAAGCGCATGAAGTGACGAGTGAAATGCACTATTAAACTTCTAGGGTAGGGCAAACAGAGACCCGATTATATCATTTTACATTATGGTTAATGTAAGAATTCAGCGAAATTCTATCACATTTGTTCAATTTACGTCGCTCCTATTTCAGATAGCTTATTGGGCTTAGCGGCATCTCAAAGCGCATGAAGTGACGAGTGAACTGCACTGTTAAACTTCTAGGGTAGGGAAAACAGAGACCCGATTAGATCATTTATATTATGGTTAATTTAAGAATTCAGCAAAATTCTATCACATTTGTTCCATTTACGTCGCTCCAATTTCAGATAGCGTATTGGGCTAAGCGGCATCTCAAAGCGCATGAAATGGCGAATAAAATGCACTATTAAACTTCTAGGCTAGGGCGAACAGAGACCCGAGCAGATCATTTTACATTATGGTTAGTAAAAGAATTCAGCGTAATTCTATCACATTTGTTCAACTTACGTCGCTCCTATTTCAGATAGCGTACCGGGCTAGGCGGCACCTTAAAGCACGTGGAATGACGAGTAAAATGCGCTACTAAACTTCTATGATAGGGCAATCAGAGACCCGATTAGATCATTTTATATTTTGTTTAATATAAGATTTCACGGAAATTCTATCACATTTGTTCAATTTACGTCGCTCCTATTTCAGATAGCGTATTGGGCTATGCGGCATCTCAAAGCGCATGAAATGGCGAGTAAAATGCACTATTAAACTTCTAGGGTAGGGCAAACAGAGACCTGATGAGATCATTTTATATTATGGTTAATTTATGAATTCAGGGGAATTCTATCACATTTGTTCAATTTACGTCGCTCCTATTTCAGATAGCGTATTGGGCTAAGCGGCCTCTAAAAGCGCATGAAATGGCGAGTAAAATGCGCTATTAAACTTCTAGGATAAGGCAAACGGAGACCCGATTAGTTCATTTTATATTAGGGTTAATATAAGAATTCAGCGTAATTCTATCACATTTGTTCATCTTACGTCGCTCCTATTTCAGATAGCCTACTGTGCTAGGCGGCATCTTAAAGCGCGTGGAAGGGCGAGTAAAATGCACTACTAAACTTCTATGATAGAGCAATCAGAGACCCGATTAGATCATTTTATATTTGGTTCAATATAAGATTTCAGGGAAAATCTATCACATTTGTTCAATTTACGTCGCTCCTATTTCAGATAGCGTATTGGGCTAACCGGCATCTCAACGCGCATGAAATGGCGAATAAAATGGACTATTAAACTTCTAGGGTAGGGCAAACGGAGACCCGATTAGATCATTTTATATTACGGTTCATATAAGAATTCAGCGTAATTCTATCACATTTCTTCAAATTACGTCGCTCCTATTTCAGATAGCGTACTGGGCTGGCCGGCATCTCAAGGCGCATGAAATGGCGAGTGAAATGCACTATTAGACTTCTATGGTAGGGCGAACAGAGACCCGATTGGATCATTTTACATTAAGGTTAATATAAGAATTCACGGAAATTCTATCACATTTGTTCAATTTACGTCGCTCCTATTCCAGATAGCGTATTGGGCTAAGCGGCATCTCAAAGCGCATGAAATGGCGAGTAAAATGCGCTGTTAAAGTTCTAGGATAAGGCAAACAGAGACCCGAATAGATCATTTTATATTACGGTTAATATAAGAATTCAGCGTAATTCTATCACATTTGTTCAAGTTACGACGCTCCTATTTCGGATAGCGTACTGGGCTAGGCGGCATCCTAAATCGCGTGGAGTGGCGAGTAAAATGCACTACTAAACTTCTATGATAGGGCAATCAGAGACCCGATTAGATCATTTTATATTTTGTTTAATATAAGATTTCACGGAAATTCTATCACATTTGTTCAATTTACGTCGCTCCTATTTCAGATAGCGTATTGGGCTAAGCGGCATCTCAAAGCGCATGAAATGGCGAGCAAAATGCACTATTAAACTTCTAGGGTAGGGCAAACAGAGACCCGATTAGATCATTTTGTACTATGGTTAATTTAAGAATTCAGCAAAATTCTATCACGTTTGTTCAATTTACGTCGCTCCTATTGCAGATAGCGTATTGTGTTAAGCGGCACCTCAAAGCGCATGAAATTGCGAGTAAAATGCACTATTAAACTTCCAGGCTAGGGCGAACAGAGACCCGATTAGATCATTTTACATTCTGGTTAATAAAATAATTCAGCGAAATTCTATCACATTTGTTCAACTTTCGTTGCTCCTATTTCAGATAGCGTATTGGGTTAAGCGGCATCTCAAAGCGCATGAAATGGCGAGTACAATGCACTATTAAACTTCTAGGGTAGGGCAAACAGAGACCCGATTAGATCATTTTATATTATGGTTAATTTAAGAATTCAGCAAAATTCTATCACATTTGTTCAATTTACGTCGCTCCTATTTCGGATAGCGTACTGGGCTAGGCGGCATCCTAAATCGCGTGGAGTGGCGAGTAAAATGCACTACTAAACTTCTATGATAGGGCAATCAGAGACCCGATTAGATCATTTTATATTTTGTTTAATATAAGATTTCACGGAAATTCTATCACATTTGTTCAATTTACGTCGCTCCTATTTCAGATAGCGTATTGGGCTATGCGGCATCTCAAAGCGCATGAAATGGCGAGTAAAATGCACTATTAAACTTCTAGGGTAGGGCAAACAGAGACCTGATGAGGTCATTTTATATTATGGTTAATTTATGAATTCAGGGGAATTCTATCACATTTGTTCAATTTACGTCGCTCCTATTTCAGATAGCGTATTGGGCTAAGCGGCCTCTAAAAGCGCATGAAATGGCGAGTAAAATGCGCTATTAAACTTCTAGGATAAGGCAAACGGAGACCCGATTAGTTCATTTTATATTAGGGTTAATATAAGAATTCAGCGTAATTCTATCACATTTGTTCATCTTACGTCGCTCCTATTTCAGATAGCCTACTGTGCTAGGCGGCATCTTAAAGCGCGTGGAAGGGCGAGTAAAATGCACTACTAAACTTCTATGATAGAGCAATCAGAGACCCGATTAGATCATTTTATATTTTGTTCAATATAAGATTTCAGGGAAAATCTATCACATTTGTTCAATTTACGTCGCTCCTATTTCAGATAGCGTATTGGGCTAACCGGCATCTCAACGCGCATGAAATGGCGAATAAAATGGACTATTAAACTTCTAGGGTAGGGCAAACGGAGACCCGATTAGATCATTTTATGTTACGGTTCATATAAGAATTCAGCGTAATTCTATCACATTTCTTCAAATTACGTCGCTCCTATTTCAGATAGCGTACTGGGCTGGCCGGCATCTCAAGGCGCATGAAATGGCGAGTGAAATGCACTATTAGACTTCTATGGTAGGGCGAACAGAGACCCGATTGGATCATTTTACATTAAGGTTAATATAAGAATTCACGGAAATTCTATCACATTTGTTCAATTTACGTCGCTCCTATTCCAGATAGCGTATTGGGCTAAGCGGCATCTCAAAGCGCATGAAATGGCGAGTAAAATGCGCTATTAAACTTCTAGGATAAGGCAAACAGAGACCCGAATAGATCATTTTATATTACGGTTAATATAAGAATTCAGCGTAATTCTATCACATTTGTTCAAGTTACGACGCTCCTATTTCAGATAGGGTACTGGGCTAGGCGGCATCTCAAAGCGCATGAAATGGCGAGTGAAATGCACTATAAGACTTCTATGGTAGGGCGAACAGAGACCAGATTAGATCATTTTACATTCTGGTTAATAAAATAATTCAGCGAAATTCCAGCACATATGTTCAACTTTCGTCGCTCGTATTTCAGATAGCGTATTGAGCTAAGCGGCATCTCGAAGCGCATGAAATGGCGAGTATAATGCACTATTAAACTTCTAGGATAAGGCAAACAGATACCCGATTAGATCATTTTATATTACGGTTAATATAAGAATACAGCAAAATTCTATCACATTTGTTCAACTTACGTCGCTCCTATTTCAGATAGCGTACCGGGCTAGGCGGCACCTTAAAGCACGTGGAATGACGAGTAAAATGCACTACTAAACTTCTATGATAGGGCAATCAGAGACCCGATTAGATCATTTTATATTTTGTTTAATATAAGATTTCACGGAAATTCTATCACATTTGTTCAATTTACGTCGCTCCTATTTCAGATAGCGTATTGGGCTATGCGGCATCTCAAAGCGCATGAAATGGCGAGTAAAATGCACTATTAAACTTCTAGGGTAGGGCAAACAGAGCCCTGATGAGATCATTTTATATTATGGTTAATTTATGAATTCAGGGGAATTCTATCACATTTGTTCAATTTACGTCGCTCCTATTTCAGATAGCGTATTGGGCTAAGCGGCCTCTAAAAGCGCATGAAATGGCGAGTAAAATGCGCTATTAAACTTCTAGGATAAGGCAAACGGAGACCCGATTAGTTCATTTTATATTAGGGTTAATATAAGAATTCAGCGTAATTCTATCACATTTGTTCATCTAACGTCGCTCCTATTTCAGATAGCCTACTGTGCTAGGCGGCATCTTAAAGCGCGTGGAAGGGCGAGTAAAATGCACTACTAAGCTTCGATGATAGAGCAATCAGAGACCCGATTAGATCATTTTATATTTTGTTCAATATAAGATTTCAGGGAAAATCTATCACATTTGTTCAATTTACGTCGCTCCTATTTCAGATAGCGTATTGGGCTAACCGGCATCTCAACGCGCATGAAATGGCGAATAATATGGACTATTAAACTTCTAGGGTAGGGCAAACGGAGACCCGATTAGATCATTTTATATTACGGTTCATATAAGAATTCAGCGTAATTCTACCACATTTCTTCAAATTACGTCGCTCCTATTTCAGATAGCGTACTGGGCTGGCCGGCATCTTAAAGCGCGTGGAATGGCGAGTAAAATGCACTATTAAACTTCTATGATAGGGCAATCAGTGACCCGATTAGATCATTTTATATTATCGTTAATTTAAGAATTCAGCGAAATTCTATCACATTTGTTCAATTTACGTCGCTCCTATTTCAGATAGCGTATTGGGCTAAGCGGCATCTCAAAGCGCATGAAATGGCGAGCAAAATGCACTATTAAACTTCTAGGGTAGGGCAAACAGAGACCCGATTAGATCATTTTGTACTATGGTTAATTTAAGAATTCAGCAAAATTCTATCACGTTTGTTCAATTTACGTCGCTCCTATTGCAGATAGCGTATTGGGTTAAGCGGCACCTCAAAGCGCATGAAATTGCGAGTAAAATGCACTATTAAACTTCCAGGCTAGGGCGAACAGAGACCCGATTAGATCATTTTACATTCTGGTTAATAAAATAATTCAGCGAAATTCTATCACATTTATTCAACTTTCGTTGCTCCTATTTCAGATAGCGTATTGGGTTAAGCGGCATCTCAAAGCGCATGAAATGGCGAGTACAATGCACTATTAAACTTCTAGGGTAGGGCAAACAGAGACCCGATTAGATCATTTTATATTATGGTTAATTTAAGAATTCAGCAAAATTCTATCACATTTGTTCAATTTACGTCGCTCCTATTTCGGATAGCGTACTGTGCTAGGCGGCATCTTAAAGCGCGTGGAATGGCGAGTAAAATGCACTATTAAACTTCTATGATAGGGCAATCAGTGACCTGATTAGATCATTTTATATTATAGTTAATTTAAGAATTCAGCGAAATTCTATCACATTTGTTCAATTTACCTCGCTCCTATTTCAGATAGCGTATTGGGCTATGCGGCATCTCAAAGCGCATGAAATGGCGAGTAAAATGCACTGTTAAACTTCAATGATAGGGCAGTCAGAGACCAGGTTAGATCATTTTATATTTTGTTTAATTTAAGAATTCAGCAAGATTCTATCACATTTGTTGAATTTACGTCGCTCCTGTTTCAGATAGCGTACTGGGCTAGGCGGCATCTTAAAGCGCGTGGAATGGCGAGTAAAATGCACTATTAAACTTCTATGATAGGGCAGTCAGAGACCCGATTAGATCATTTTATATTTTGTTTAATATAAGATTTCAGGGAAATCCTATCACATTTGTTCTATTTACGTCGCTCCTATTTCAGTTAGCGTATTCGGCTAACCGGCATCTCAAAGCGCATGAAATGGCGAATAAAATGGACTATTAAACTTCTAGGGTAGGGCAAACAGAGACCCGATTAGATCATTTTATATTACGGTTAATATAAGAATTCAGCGTAATTCTATCACATTTCTTCAAATTACGTCGCTCCTATTTCAGATAGCGTACTGGCCTGGCCGGCATCTTAAAGCGCATGGAATGGCGAGTAAAATGCACTATTAAACTTCTATGATAGGGCAATCAGTGACCTGATTAGATCATTTTATATTATAGTTAATTTAAGAATTCAGCGAAATTCTATCACATTTGTTCAATTTACGTCGCTCCTATTTCAGATAGCGTATTGGGCTAAGCGGCATCTCAAAGCGCATAAAATGGCGAGTAAAATGCAATACTAAACTTCTAGGATAATGCAAACAGAGACCCGATTAGATCATTTTATATTTTTGTTAATATAAGAATTCAGCGAAATTCTATCACATTTGTTGAATTTACGTCGCTCATATTTCCGATAGCGTATTGGGCTAAGCGGCATCTCAAAGCGCATGAAATGGCGAGTAAAATGCACTATTAAACTTCTAGGGTAGGGCAATCAGTGACCCGATTACATCATTTTATATTATAGTTAATTTAAGAATTCAGCGATATTCTATCACATTTGTTGAATTTACGTCGCTCCTATTTCAGATAGCGTATTGGGCTAAGCGGCATCTCAAAGCGCATGAAATGGCGAGCAAAATGCACTATTAAACTTCTAGGGTAGGGCAAACAGAGACCCGATTAGATCATTTTGTACTATGGTTAATTTAAGAATTCAGCAAAATTCTATCACGTTTGTTCAATTTACGTCGCTCCTATTGCAGATAGCGTGTTGGGTTAAGCGGCGTCTCGAAGCGCATGAAATGGCGAGAATAATGCACTATTAAACTTCTAGGATAAGGCAAACAGATACCCGATTAGATCATTTTATATTATGGTTAATATAAGAATTCAGCGAAATTCTATCACATTTGTTCAATTTACGTCGCTCATATTTCAGATAGCGTACTGGGCTAAGCGGCATCTCAAAGCGCATGAAATGGCAAGTAAAATGCACTATTAAACTTCTAGGGTAGGGCAATCAGTGACCCGATGAGATCATTTGATATTATAGTTAATCTAAGAATTCAGCGAAATTCTATCACATTTGTTCAATTTACGTCGCTCCTATTTCAGATAGCGTATTGGGCTATGCGGCATCTCAAAGCGCATGAAATGGCGAGTAAAATGCACTGTTAAACTTCAATGATAGGGCAGTCAGAGACCCGGTTAGATCATTTTATATTATGGTTAATTTAAGAATTGAGCGAAATTCTATCACATTTGTTCAAGTTACGTCGCTCCTATTTCAGATAGCGTACTGGGCTAGGCGGCATCTTAAAGCGCGTGGAATGGCGAGTAAAATGCACTACTAATCTTCTATGATAGGGCAATCAGAGACCAGATTAGATCATTTTATATTCTGTTTAATATAAGATTTCAGGGAAATTTTATCACATTTGTTCAATTTACGTCGCTCCTATTTCAGATAGCGTATTGGGCTAAGCGGCAACTGAAAGCGCATGAAATGACGAGTGAAATGCACTATTAAACTTCTAGGGTAGGGCGAACACAGACCCGATTAGATCATTTTACATTAAGGTTAATATAAGAATTCAGGGAAATTCTATCACATTTGTTCAATTTACGTCGCTCCGATTTCAGATAGCGTATTGGGCTACGCGGCATCACAAAGCGCATGAAATGGCGAATAAAATGCACTATTAAACTTCTAGGCTAGGGCGAACAGAGACCCGATTAGATCATTTTACATTCTTGTTAATAAAATAATTCAGCGAAATTCTATCACATATGTTCAACTTTCGTCGCTCGTATTTCAGATAGCGTATTGAGCTAAGCGGCATCTCGAAGCGCATGAAATGGCGAGTATAATGCACTATTAAACTTCTAGGATAAGGCAAACAGATACCCGATTAGATCATTTTATATTACGGTTAATATAAGAATACAGCAAAATTCTATCACATTTGTTCAACTTACGTCGCTCCTATTTCAGATACCGTACCGGGCTAGGCGGCACCTTAAAGCACGTGGAATGACGAGTAAAATGCACTACTAAACTTCTATGATAGGGCAATCAGAGACCCGATTAGATCATTTTATATTTTGTTTAATATAAGATTTCACGGAAATTCTATCACATTTGTTCAATTTACGTCGCTCCTATTACAGATAGCGTATTGGGCTATGCGGCATCTCAAAGCGCATGAAATGGCGAGTAAAATGCACTATTAAACTTCTAGGGTAGGGCAAACAGAGACCTGATGAGATCATTTTATATTATGGTTAATTTATGAATTCAGGGGAATTCTATCACATTTGTTCAATTTACGTCGCTCCTATTTCAGATAGCGTATTGGGCTAAGCGGCCTCTAAAAGCGCATGAAATGGCGAGTAAAATGCGCTATTAAACTTCTAGGATAAGGCAAACGGAGACCCGATTAGTTCATTTTATATTAGGGTTAATATAAGAATTCAGCGTAATTCTATCACATTTGTTCATCTTACGTCGCTCCTATTTCAGATAGCCTGCTGTGCTAGGCGGCATCTTAAAGCGCGTGGAAGGGCGAGTAAAATGCACTACTAAACTTCTATGATAGAGCAATCAGAGACCAGATTAGATCATTTTATATTTTGTTCAATATAAGATTTCAGGGAAAATCTATCACATTTGTTCAATTTACGTCGCTCCTATTTCAGATAGCGTATTGGGCTAACCGGCATCTCAACGCGCATGAAATGGCGAATAAAATGGACTATTAAACTTCTAGGGTAGGGCAAACGGAGACCCGATTAGATCATTTTATATTACGGTTCATATAAGAATTCAGCGTAATTCTATCACATTTCTTCAAATTACGTCGCTCCTATTTCAGATAGCGTACTGGGCTGGCCGGCATCTTAAAGCGCGTGGAATGGCGAGTAAAATGCACTATTAAACTTCTATGATAGGGCAATCAGTGACCCGATTAGATCATTTTATATTATCGTTAATTTAAGAATTCAGCGAAATTCTATCACATTTGTTCAATTTACGTCGCTCCTATTTCAGATAGCGTATTGGGCTAAGCGGCATCTCAAAGCGCATGAAATGGCGAGCAAAATGCACTATTAAACTTCTAGGGTAGGGCAAACAGAGACCCGATTAGATCATTTTGTACTATGGTTAATTTAAGAATTCAGCAAAATTCTATCACGTTTGTTCAATTTACGTCGCTCCTATTGCAGATAGCGTATTGGGTTAAGCGGCACCTCAGAGCGCATGAAATTGCGAGTAAAATGCACTATTAAACTTCCAGGCTAGGGCGAACAGAGACCCGATTAGATCATTTTACATTCTGGTTAATAAAATAATTCAGCGAAATTCTATCACATTTGTTCAACTTTCGTTGCTCCTATTTCAGATAGCGTATTGGGTTAAGCGGCATCTCAAAGCGCATGAAATGGCGAGTACAATGCACTATTAAACTTCTAGGGTAGGGCAAACAGAGATCCGATTAGATCATTTTATATTATGGTTAATTTAAGAATTCAGCGAAATTCTATCACATTTGTTCAATTTACGTCGCTCCTATTTCGGATAGCGTACTGGGATAGGCGGCATCCTAAATCGCGTGGAGTGGCGAGTAAAATGCACTACTAAACTTCTATGATAGGGCAATCAGAGACCCGATTAGATCATTTTATATTTTGTTTAATATAAGATTTCACGGAAATTCTATCACATTTGTTCAATTTACGTCGCTCCTATTTCAGATAGCGTATTGGGCTATGCGGCATCTCAAAGCGCATGAAATGGCGAGTAAAATGCACTGTTAAACTTCAATGATAGGGCAGTCAGAGACCCGGTTAGATCATTTTATATTTTGTTTAATTTAAGAATTCAGCAAGATTCTATCACATTTGTTGAATTTACGTCGCTCCTATTTCAGATAGCGTACTGGGCTAGGCGGCATCTTAAAGCGCGTGGAATGGCGAGTAAAATGCACTATTAAACTTCTATGATAGGGCAGTCAGAGACCCGATTAGATCATTTTATATTTTGTTTAATATAAGATTTCAGGGAAATCCTATCACATTTGTTCTATTTACGTCGCTCCTATTTCAGTTAGCGTATTCGGCTAACCGGCATCTCAAAGCGCATGAAATGGCGAATAAAATGGACTATTAAACTTCTAGGGTAGGGCAAACAGAGACCCGATTAGATCATTTTATATTACGGTTAATATAAGAATTCAGCGTAATTCTATCACATTTCTTCAAATTACGTCGCTCCTATTTCAGATAGCGTACTGGCCAGGCCGGCATCTTAAAGCGCATGGAATGGCGAGTAAAATGCACTATTAAACTTCTATGATAGGGCAATCAGTGACCTGATTAGATCATTTTATATTATAGTTAATTTAAGAATTCAGCGAAATTCTATCACATTTGTTCAATTTACGTCGCTCCTATTTCAGATAGCGTATTGGGCTAAGCGGCATCTCAAAGCGCATAAAATGGCGAGTAAAATGCAATACTAAACTTCTAGGATAATGCAAACAGAGACCCGATTAGATCATTTTATATTTTTGTTAATATAAGAATTCAGCGAAATTCTATCACATTTGTTGAATTTACGTCGCTCATATTTCCGATAGCGTATTGGGCTAAGCGGCATCTCAAAGCGCATGAAATGGCGAGTAAAATGCACTATTAAACTTCTAGGGTAGGGCAATCAGTGACCCGATTGGATCATTTTATATTATAGTTAATTTAAGAATTCAGCGATATTCTATCACATTTGTTGAATTTACGTCGCTCCTATTTCAGATAGCGTATTGGGCTAAGCGGCATCTCAAAGCGCATGAAATGGCGAGCAAAATGCACTATTAAACTTCTAGGGTAGGGCAAACAGAGACCCGATTAGATCATTTTGTACTATGGTTAATTTAAGAATTCAGCAAAATTCTATCACGTTTGTTCAATTTACGTCGCTCCTATTGCAGACAGCGTGTTGGGTTAAGCGGCGTCTCGAAGCGCATGAAATGGCGAGAATAATGCACTATTAAACTTCTAGGATAAGGCAAACAGATACCCGATTAGATCATTTTATATTATGGTTAATATAAGAATTCAGCGAAATTCTATCACATTTGTTCAATTTACGTCGCTCATATTTCAGATAGCGTATTGGGCTAAGCGGCATCTCAAAGCGCATGAAATGGCAAGTAAAATGCACTATTAAACTTCTAGGGTAGGGCAATCAGTGACCCGATGAGATCATTTGATATTATAGTTAATCTAAGAATTCAGCGAAATTCTATCACATTTGTTCAATTTACGTCGCTCCTGTTTCAGATAGCGTATTGGGCAAAGCGGCATCTCAAAGCGCATGAAATGACGAGTAAAATGAACTATTGAAGTTCTAGGGTAGGGCAAACAGAGACCCGATTCGATCATTTTATATTATGGTTAATTTAAGAATTGAGCGAAATTCTATCACATTTGTTCAAGTTACGTCGCTCCTATTTCAGATAGCGTACTGGGCTAGGCGGCATCTTAAAGCGCGTGGAATGGCGAGTAAAATGCACTACTAATCTTCTATGATAGGGCAATCAGAGACCAGATTAGATCATTTTATATTCTGTTTAATATAAGATTTCAGGGAAATTTTATCACACTTGTTCAATTTACGTCGCTCCTATTTCAGATAGCGTATTGGGCTAAGCGGCAACTGAAAACGCATGAAATGACGAGTGAAATGCACTATTAAACTTCTAGGGTAGGGCGAACACAGACCCGATTAGATCATTTTACATTAAGGTTAATATAAGAATTCAGGGAAATTCTATCACATTTGTTCAATTTACGTCGCTCCTATTTCAGATAGCGTATTGGGCTACGCGGCATCACAAAGCGCATGAAATGGCGAATAAAATGCACTATTAAACTTCTAGGCTAGGGCGAACAGAGACCCGATTAGATCATTTTACATTCTTGTTAATAAAATAATTCAGCGAAATTCTATCACATTTGTTCAACTTTCGTTGCTCCTATTTCAGATAGCGTATTGGGTTAAGCGGCATCTCAAAGCGCATGAAATGGCGAGTACAATGCACTATTAAACTTCTAGGGTAGGGCAAACAGAGACCCGATTAGATCATTTTATATTATGGTTAATTTAAGAATTCAGCAAAATTCTATCACATTTGTTCAATTTACGTCGCTCCTATTTCGGATAGCGTACTGGTCTAGGCGGCATCCTAAATCGCGTGGAGTGGCGAGTAAAATGCACTATTAAACTTGTATGATAGGGCAATCAGAGACGCGATTAGATCATTTTATATTTTGTTTAATACAAGATTTCAGGGAAATTCTATCACATTTGTTCAATTCGTGTCGCTCATATTTCAGATAGCGTATTGGGCTAAGCGGCATCTCAAAGCGCATGAAATGGCGAGTAAAATGCACTGTTAAACTTCAATGATAGGGCAGTCAGAGACCCGGTTAGATCATTTTATATTTTGTTTAATTTAAGAATTCAGCAAGATTCTATCACATTTGTTGAATTTACGTCGCTCCTATTTCAGATAGCGTACTGGGCTAGGCGGCATCTTAAAGCGCGTGGAATGGCGAGTAAAATGCACTGTTAAACTTCAATGATAGGGCAGTCAGAGACCCGATTAGATCATTTTATATTTTGTTTAATATAAGATTTCAGGGAAATCCTACCACATTTGTTCTATTTACGTCGCTCCTATTTCAGTTAGCGTATTCGGCTAACCGGCATCTCAAAGCGCATGAAATGGCGAATAAAATGGACTATTAAACTTCTAGGGTAGGGCAAACAGAGACCCGATTAGATCATTTTATATTACGGTTAATATAAGAATTCAGCGTAATTCTATCACATTTCTTCAAATTACGTCGCTCCTATTTCAGATAGCGTACTAGGCTGGCCGGCATCTTAAAGCGCGTGGAATGGCGAGTAAAATGCACTATTAAACTTCTATGATAGGGCAATCAGTGACCTGATTAGATCATTTTATATTATAGTTAATTTAAGAATTCAGCGAAATTCTATCACATTTGTTCAATTTACGTCGCTCCTATTTCAGATAGCGTATTGGGCTATGCGGCATCTTAAAGCGCTCGGAATGGCGCGTAAAATGCACTATTAAACTTCTATGCTAGGGCAATCAGAGACCCGATTAGATCATTTTATATTTTGGTTAATATAAGAATTCAGTGAAATTCTATCACATTTGTTCAATTTACGTCGCTCCTATTTCAGATAGCGTATTGGGCAAAGCGGCATCTCAAAGCGCATGAAATGACGAGTAAAATGCACTATTAAAGTTCTAGGGTAGGGCAAACAGAGACCCGATTAGATCATTTTATATTATGGTTAATTTAAGAATTGAGCGAAATTCTATCACATTCGTTCAATTTACGTCGCTCCTATTTCAGATAGCGTATTGGGCAAAGCGGCATCTCAAAGCGCATGAAATGACGAGTAAAATGCACTGTTAAACTTCTAGGGTAGGGCAAGCAGAGACCCGATTTGATCATTTTATATTATGGTTAATTTAGGAATTCAGCAAAATTCTATCACATTCGTTCAATTTAGGTCGCTCCTATTTCAGATAGCGTATTGGGCTAAGCGGCATCTCAAAGCGCATGAAATGGCGAGTGAAATGCACTATAAGACTTCTATGGTAGGGCGAACAGAGACCAGATTAGATCATTTTACATTTTGGTTAATAAAATAATTCAGCGAAATTCTATCACATTTGTTCAACTTTCGTCGCTCCTATTTCAGATAGCGTATTGATCTAAGCGGCATCTCGAAGCGCATGAAATGGCGAGTATAATGCACTATTAAACTTCTAGGATAGGGCAAACAGATACCCGGTTAGATCATTTCATATTACGGGTAATATAAGAATGCAGCGTAATTCTATCACATTTGTTCAAGTTACGTCGCTCCTATTTCAGATAGCGTACTGGGCTAGGCGGCATCTTAAACCGCGTGGAATGGCGAGTAAAATGCACTACTAATCTTCTATGATAGGGCAATCAGAGACCAGATTAGATCATTTTATATTCTGTTTAATATATGATTTCAGGGAAATTCTATCACATTTGTTCAATTTACGTCGCTCCTATTTCAGATAGCTTATTGGGCTAAGCGGCAACTGAAAGCGCATGAAATGACGAGTGAAATGCACTATTAAACTTCTAGGGTAGGGCGAACACAGACCCGATTCGATCATTTTACATTAAGGTTAATATAAGAATTCAGGGAAATTCTATCACATTTGTTCAATTTACGTCGCTCCTATTTCAGATAGCGTATTGGGCTACGCGGCATCACAAAGCGCATGAAATGGCGAATAAAATGCACTATTAAACTCCTAGGCTAGGGCGACCAGAGACCCGATTAGATCATTTTACATTCTGGTTAATAAAATAATTCAGCGAAATTCTATCACATTTGTTCAACTTTCGTTGCTCCTATTTCAGATAGCGTATTGGGTTAAGCGGCATCTCAAAGCGCATGAAATGGCGAGTAAAATGCACTATTAAACTTCTAGGGTAGGGCAAACAGAGACCCGATTAGATCATTTTATATTATGGTTAATTTAAGAATTCAGCAAAATTCTATCACATTTGTTCAATTTACGTCGCTCCTATTTCGGATAGCGTACTGGGTTAGGCGGCATCCTAAAGCGCGTGGAGTGGCGAGTAAAATGCACTATTAAACTTGTATGATAGGGCAATCAGAGACGCGATTAGATCATTTTATATTTTGTTTAATACAAGATTTCAGGGAAATTCTATCACATTTGTTCAATTCGTGTCGCTCATATTTCAGATAGCGTATTGGGCTAAGCGGCATCTCAAAGCGCATGAAATGGCGAGTAAAATGCTCTGTTAAACTTCAATGATAGGGCAGTCAGAGACCCGATTAGATCATTTTATATTTTGTTTAAAATAAGATTTCAGGGAAATCCTATCACATTTGTTCTATTTACGTCGCTCCTATTTCAGTTAGCGTATTCGGCTAACCGGCATCTCAAAGCGCATGAAATGGCGAATAAAATGGACTATTAAACTTCTAGGGTAGGGCAAACAGAGACCCGATTAGATCATTTTATATTACGGTTAATATAAGAATTCAGCGTAATTCTATCACATTTCTTCAAATTACGTCGCTCCTATTTCAGATAGCGTACTGGGCTGGCCGGCATCTTAAAGCGCGTGGAATGGCGAGTAAAATGCACTACTAATCTTCTATGATAGGGCAATCAGAGACCCGAATAGATCATTTTATATTTTGTTTAATATAAGATTTCAGGGAAATTCTATCACATTTGTTCAATTTACGTCGCTCCTATTTCAGATAGCGTATTGGGCTACGCGGCATCACAAAGCGCATGAAATGGCGAATAAAATGCACTATTAAACTTCTAGGCTAGGGCGAACAGAGAACCGATTAGATCATTTTACATTCTGGTTAATAAAATAATTCAGCGAAATTCTATCACATTTGTTCAACTTTCGTTGCTCCTATTTCAGATAGCGTATTAGGTTAAGCGGCATCTCAAAGCGCATGAAATGGCGAGTAAAATGCACTATTAAACTTCTAGGGTAGGGCAAACAGAGACCCGATTAGATCATTTTTTATTATGGTTAATTTAAGAATTCAGCAAAATTCTATCACATTTGTTCAATTTACGTCGCTCCTATTTCGGATAGCGTACTGGGCTAGGCGGCATCCTAAAGCGCGTGGAGTGGCGAGTAAAATGCACTATTAAACTTGTATGATAGGGCAATCAGAGACCCGATTAGATCATTTTATATTTTGTTTAATATAAGATTTCAGGGAAATTCTATCACATTTGTTCAATTTACGTCGCTCCTATTTCAGATAGCGTATTGGGATAAGCGGCAACTGAAAGCGCATGAAATGGCGAGTGAAATGCACTATTAAACTTCTAGGGTAGGGCGAACAGAGACCCGATTAGATCATTTTACATTAAGGTTAATATAAGAATTCAGGGAAATTCTATCACATTTGTTCAATTTACGTCGCTCCTATTTCAGATAGCGTATTGGGCTACGCGGCATCACAAAGCGCATGAAATGGCGAATACAATGCACTATTAAACTTCTAGGCTAGGGCGAACAGAGACCCGATTAGATCATTTTACATTCTGGTTAATAAATGAATTCATCGAAATTCTATCACATTTGTTCAACTTTCGTTGCTCCTATTTCAGATAGCGTATTGGGTTACGCGGCATCACAAAGCGCATGCAATGGCGAATAAAATGCACTATTAAACTTCTAGGCTAGGGCAATCAGAGACCCGATTAGATCATTTTATATTTTGTTTAATATAAGATTTCAGGGAAATTCTATCACATTTGTTCAATTTACATCGCTCCTATTTCAGATAGCTATTGGGCTAAGCGGCATCTCAAAGCGCATGAAATGACGAGAGAAATGCACTATTAAACTTCTTGGGTAGGGCGAACAGAGACCCGATTACATCATTTTATATTATGGTTAATTTAAGAATTCAGCAAAATTCTATCACATTTGTTCAATTTACATCGCTCCTATTTCAGATAGCGTATTGGGCTAAGCGGCACCTCAAAGCGCAGGGAATGACGAGTAAAATGCACTAATAAACTTCTAGGATAAGGCAAACGGAGATCCGATTAGACCATTTTATATTACGGTTAATATAAGAATCCAGCGTAATTCTATCACATTTGTTCAATTTACGTCGTTCCTATTTCAGATAGCATACTGGGCTAGGCGGCATCTTAAAGCGCGTGGAATGGCGAGTAAAATGCACTATTAAACTTCTATAATAGGGCAATCAGAGACCCGATTAGGTCATTTCATATTATGGTTAATTTAAGAATTCAGCGAAATTCTATCACATTTGTTCAATTTACATCGCTCCTATTTCAAATAGCGTATTGTGCTAAGCGGCATCTCCATGCGCATGAAATGGTGAGTAAAATGCATTATTAAACTTCTAGGATAAGGCAAATGGAGACCCGATTAGATCATTTTATATTACGGTTAATATAAGAATTCAGCGTTATTCTATCACATTTGTTCAACTTACGTCGCTCCTATTTCAGATAGCGTACTCGGATAGGCGGCATCTTAAAGCGCGTGGAAAGGCGAGTAAAATGCACTATTAAACTTCGAGGGTAATGCAAACAGAGACCCGATTACATCATTTTATATTATGGTTAATATAAGAATTCAGCGATATTCTATCGCATTTGTTCAATTTGCGTCGCTCCTATTTCAGATAGCGTATTGGGCTAAGCGGCATCTCAAAGCGCATGAAATGACGAATAAAATGCACTATTAAGCTTCTACGCTAGGGCGAACAGAGACCCGATTAGATCATTTAACATTATGGTAAATAAAAGAATTCAGCGAAATTCTATCACATTTGTTCAATTTACGTCGCTCCTATTTCAGATAGCGTACTGGGCTAGGCGGCATCTCAAAGCGCATGAAATGACGAGTAAAATGCTCTATTAAACTTCTAGGGTAGGGCAAACAGAGACCCGATTACATCATTTTATATTATGGTTAATTTAAGAATTCAGGAAAAATTCTATCACATTTGTTCAATTTGCGTCGCTCCTATTTCAGATAGCGTATTGGGCTAAGCGGCATCTCAAAGCGCATGAAATGACGAATAAAATGCACTATTAAGCTTGTACGCTAGGGCGAACAGAGACCCGATTAGATCATTTAACATTATGGTAAATAAAAGAATTCAGCGAAATTCTATCACATTTGTTCAATTTACGTCGCTCCTATTTCAGATAGCGTACTGGGCTAGGCGGCATCTCAAAGCGCATGAAATGGCGAGTAAAATGCACTATTAAACTTCTAGGATAAGGCAAACAGAGACCCGATTAGATCATTTTATATTACGGTTAATATAAGAATTCAGCGTAATTCTGTGACATTTGTTCACGTTACGTAGCTCCTATTTCAGATAGCGTACTGGGCTAGGCGGAAACTTAAACCGCGCGGAATGGCGAGTAAAATGCACTATTAAACTTCTATGATAGGGCAATCAGACACCCGATTAGTTCATTTTATATTTTGGTTAATATAAGAATCCAGCGAAATTCTATCACATTTGTTCAATTTACGTGGCACCTATTTCAGATAGCGTATTGGGCTAAGCGGCATCTCAAAGCGCAGGAAAGGGCGAGTAAAATGCACTATTAAACTTCTAGGGTGGGGCAAGCAGAGACCCGATCAGATCATTTTATATTACGGTTAATATAAGAATTCAGCGAAGTTCTATCACATTTGTTCAATTTACGTCGCTCCTATTTCAGATAGCTTATTGGGCTAAGCGGCAACTCAGAGCGCATGAAATGACAAGTGAAATGCACTGTTAAACTTCTAGGGTAGGGCGAACAAAGACCCGATTAGAACATTTTATATTTTGGTTAATATAAGAATTCAGCGAAATTCTGTCACATTTGTTCAATTTACGTCGCTCCAATTTCAGATAGCTTATTGGGCTAAGCGGCATCGCAAAGCGCATGAATTGACGAGTGAAATGCACTATTAAACTTCTTGGGTAGGGCGAACAATGACCCGATTAGATCATTTTATATTATGGTTAAATTAAGAATTCAGCGAAATTCTATCACATTTGTTCAATTTACGTCGCTCCTATTTCAGATAGCGTATTGGGCTAAGCGGCATCTCAAAGCGCATGAAATGGCGAGTAAAATGCACTATTAAACTTCTAGGGTAGGGCAATCAGAGACCCGATTAGATCATTTTATATTTTGGTTAATAAAGGAATTCATCGAAATTCTATCACATTTGTTCAATTTACATCGCTCCTATTTCAGATAGCGAACTGGACTAAGCGGCATCTCAAAGCGCAAGAAATGGCGAGTAAAATGCACTATTAAACTTCTAGGATAAGGCAAACAGAGACCCGATTAGATCATTTTATATTACGGTTAATATAAGAATTCAGCGTAATTCTGTGACATTTGTTTAACTAACGTAGCTCCTATTTCGGATAGCGTGCTGGGCTAGGCGGCATCTTAAAGCGTGTGTAATGGCGAGTAAAATGCACTATTAAACTTCTAGGGTAGGGCAAACAGAGAACCCATTAGATCATTTTATATTATGGTTAATTTAAGAATTCAGCGAAATTCTATCACATTTGTTCAATTTACGTCGCTGATATTTCAGATAGCGTATTGGGCTAAGCTGCATCTCAAAGCGCAAGAAATGGCGAGTAAAATGCACTATTAAACTTCTAGGGTAGGGCAAACAGAGATCCGATTAGGTCATTTCATATTATGGTTAATTTAAGAATTCAGAAAAATTCTATCACATTTGTTTAATTTACGTCGCTCCTATTTCAGATAGCGTATTGGGATAAGCGGCGCCTCAAAGCGCATGAAATGCTGAGTAAAATGCGCTATTAAACTTCTAGGGTAGGGCAATCAGAGACCCGATTAGATCATTTTATATTATGGTTAATTTAAGGATTCAGCAAAATTCTATCACATTTGTTCAATTTACGTCGCTCCTATTTCAGATAGCGTACTGGGCTAGGCGGCATCTTAAAGCGCGTGGAATGACGAGTAAAATGCACTATTAAACTTCTATGATAGGGCAATCAGAGACCCGATTAGATCATTTTATATTTTGGTTACTATAAGAATTCAGCGAAATTCTATCACATTTGTTCAATTTACATCGCTCCTATTTCAGATAGCGTATTGGGCTAAGCGGCATCTCAATGCGCATGAAATGGCCAGTAAAATGCACTATTAAACTTCCAGGATAAGGCAAACGGAGACCCGATTAGACCATTTCATATTACGGTTAATATAAGAATTCAGCGTTATCCTATCACATTTGTTCAACTTACGTCGCTCCTATTTCAGATAGCGTACTGGGCTACGCGGTATCTTAAAGCGCGTGGAATGGCGAGTAAAATGCACTATTAAACTTCTAGGGTGGGGCAAGCAGAGACCCGATCAGATCATTTTATATTACGGTTAATATAAGAATTCAGCGAAGTTCTATCACATTTGTTCAATTTACGTCGCTCCTATTTCAGATAGCTTATTGGGCTAAGCGGCAACTCAGAGCGCATGAAATGACAAGTGAAATGCACTGTTAAACTTCTAGGGTAGGGCGAACAAAGACCCGATTAGAACATTTTATATTTTGGTTAATATAAGAATTCAGCGAAATTCTGTCACATTTGTTCAATTTACGTCGCTCCTATTTCAGAAAGCGTACTGGGCTAGGCGGCATCTCAAATCGCGTGGAATGGCGAGTAAAATGCACTCTTAAACATCTATGATAGGGCAATCAGAGACCCGATTAGATCATTTTATATTTTGGTTAATATAAGAATTCAGCGAAATTCTATCACATTTGTTCAATTTACGTCGCTCCTATTTCGGATAGCGTATTGGGCTAAGCTGCATCTCAAAGCGCAAGAAATGGCTCGTAAAATGCACTATTAAACTTCTAGGGTAGGGCAATCAGAGACCAGATTAAATCATTTTATATTATGGTTAATTTAAGAATTCAGCAAAATTCTATCACATTTGTTCAATTTACGTCGTTCCTATTTCAGATAGCATACTGGGCTAGGCGGCATCTTAAAGCGCGTGGAATGGCGAGTAAAATGCACTATTAAACTTCTATGATAGGGCAATCAGAGACCCGATTAGATCATTTTATATTTTGGTTAATATAAGGATTCAGCGTAATTCTATCACATTTGTTCAATTTACGTCGCTCCTATTTCAGATAGCGTATTGGGCTAAGCGCCATCTCAAAGCGCATGAAATGGCGATTAAAATGCACTATTAAACTTCTAGGGTAAGGCAAACAGAGACCCGATTAGATCATTTTATATTACGGTTAATATAAGAATTCAGCGTAATTCTATCACATTTGTTCAACATGCGTCGCTCCTATTTCAGATAGTGTACTGGGCTAGGCGGCATCTTAAAGCGCGTGGAAGGGCGAGTAAAATGCACTATTAAACTTCCAGGGTAGGGCAATCAGAGACCCGATTAGATCATTTTATATTATGGTTAATTTAAGAATTCAGCAAAATTCTATCACATTTGTTCAATTTACGTGGTTCCTATTTCAGATAGCGTATTGGGCTAAGCGGCATCTCAAAGCGCATGAAATGGCGAGTAAAATTCACTATTAAACTTCTAGGGTAAGGGAAACAGAGACCCGATTAGATCATTTTATATTACGGTTAATATAAGAATTCAGCGTAATTCTATCACATTTGTTCAACATGCGTCGCTCCTATTTCAGATAGTGTACTGGGCTAGGCGGCATCTTAAAGCGCGTGGAAGGGCGAGTAAAATGCACTACTAAACTTCTATGGTAGGGCAATCAGAGTCCCGTTTAGATCATTTTATGTATTGTTTAATATAAGATTTCAGGGAAATTCTATCACATTTGTTCAATTTACGTCGCTCCTATTTCAGATAGCGTATTGGGCTAAGCGGCATCTCAAAGCGTATGAAATGACGAGAGAAATGCACTATTAAACTTCTTGGATAGGGCAAACAGAGACCCGATTAGATCATTTTATATTACGGTTAATATAAGAATTCAGCGAAATTCTATCACATTTGTTCAATTTACGTCGCTCCTATTTCAGATAGCGTATTGGGCTATGCGGCATCTCAGAGCGCATGAAATGACGAGAGAAATGCGCTATTAAACTTCTTGGGTAGGGCGAACAGAGACCCGATTACATCATTTTATATTATGGTTAATTTAAGAA
The DNA here is from genome assembly GCA_916610135.2 of Macropis europaea. NCBI lineage: Eukaryota > Metazoa > Arthropoda > Insecta > Hymenoptera > Melittidae > Macropis > Macropis europaea. The sequence goes on from CAKAJE020001925.1 coordinate 44,991, forward strand.
TTCAGCAAAATTCTATCACATTTGTTCAATTTACGTCGCTCCTATTTCAGATAGCGTACTGGGCTACGCGGTATCTTAAAGCGCGTGGAATGGCGAGTAAAATGCACTATTAAACTTCTAGGATAAGGCAAACGGAGACCCGATTAGACCATTTTATATTACGGTTAATATAAGAATTCAGCGTTATTCTATCACATTTGTTCAACTTACGTCGCTCCTATTTCAGAAAGCGTACTCGGATAGGCGGCATCTTAAAGCGCGTGGAATGGCGAGTAAAATGCACTATTAAACTTCTCGGGTAATGCAAACAGAGACCCGATTAGATCATTTTATATTACGGTTAATATAAGATTTCAGGGAAATTCTATCACATTTGTTCAATTTACGTCGCTCCTATTTCAGATAGCTATTGGGCTAAGCGGCATCTCAAAGCGCATGAAATGACGAGAGAAATGCACTATTAAACTTCTTGGGTAGGGCGAACAGAGACCCGATTACATCATTTTACATTATGGTTAATATAAGAATTCAGCGAAATTCTATCACATTTGTTCAATTTGCGTCGCTCCTATTTCAGATAGCTTATTGGGCTAAGCGGCATCTCAAAGCGCATGAAATGACGAGTGAAATGCAATGTTAAACTTCTAGGGTAGGGCGAACAAAGACCCGATTAGATCATTTTACATTAAGGTTAAAATAAGAATTCAGCGAAATTCTATCACTTTTGTTCAATTTACGTCGCTCCTATTTCAGATGGCGTATTGGGCTAAGCGGCATCTCAAATCGCAGGAAATGGCGAGTAAAATGCACTATTAAACTTCTAGGATAAGGCAAACAGAGACCCGATTAGATCATTTTATATTCCGGTTAATATAATAATTTAGCGTAATTCTGTGACATTTGTTCAACTTACGTAGCTCCTATTTCAGATAGCGTGCTGGGCTAGGCGGCAACTTAAAGCGCGTGGAATGGCGAGTAAAATGCACTGTTAAACTTCTATGATAGGGCAATCAGAGACCTGATAAGATCATTTTATATTTTGGTTAATATAAGAATTCAGCGAAATTCTATCACATTTGTTCAATTTACGTCGCTCCTATTTCAGATAGCTTATTGGGCTAAGCGGCATCGCAAAGCGCATGAATTGACGAGTAAAATGCACTATTAAACTTCTTGGGTAGGGCGAACAGAGACCCGATTACATCATTTTATATTATGGTTAATTTAAGAATTCAGCAAAATTCTATCACATTTGTTCAATTTACGTCGCTCCTATTTCAGATAGCGTACTGGGCGAGGCGGTATCTTAAAGCGCGAGGAATGACGAGTAAAATGCACTATTAAACTTCTATGATAGGGCAATCAGAGACCCGATTAGATCATTTTATATTTTGGTTAATATAAGAATTCAGCGAAATTCTATCACATTTGTTCAATTTACATCGCTCCTATTTCAGATACCGACTTGTGCTAGGCGGCATCTTAAAGCGTGTGTAATGGCGAGTAAAATGCACTATTAAACTTCTATGATAGGGCAATCAGAGACCCGATTAGATCATTTTATATTTTGGTTAATATAAGAATTCAGCGAAATTCTATCACATTTGTTCAATTTACGTCGCTCCAATTTCAGATAGCTTATTGGGCTAAGCGGCATCGCAAAGCGCATGAATTGACGAGTGAAATGCACTATTAAACTTCTTGGGTAGGGCGAACAAAGACCCGATTAGATCATTTTACATTAAGGTTAATATAAGAATTCAGCGAAATTCTATCACATTTGTTCAATTTACATCGCTCCTATTTCAGATAGCGCCTTGTGCTAAGCGGCATCTCAAAGCGCAGGAAATGGCGAGTAAAATGCACTATTAAACTTCTAGGGTAGGGTAAACAGAGACCCCATTAGATCATTTTATATTATGGTTAATTTAAGAATTCAGCGAAATTCTCTCACATTTGTTCAATTTACGTCGCTGATATTTCAGATAGCTATTGGGCTAAGCGGCATCTTAAAGCGCGTGGAATGACGAGTAAAATGCACTATTAAACTTCTATGATAGGGCAATCAGAGACCCGATTAGATCATTTTATATTTTGGTTAATATAAGGATTCAGCGAAATTCTCTCACATTTGTTCAATTTACGTCGCTGATATTTCAGATAGCGTATTGGGCTAAGCGGCATCTCAAAGCGCAAGAAATGGCGAGTAAAATGCACTATTAAACTTCTAGGGTAGGGCAAACAGAGACCCGATTAGGTCATTTCATATTATGGTTAATTTAAGAATTCAGAAAAATTCTATCACATTTGTTCAATTTACGTCGCTCCTATTTCAGATAGCGTACCCGGATAGGCGGCATCTTAAAGCGCGAGGAATGGCGAGTAAAATGCACTATTAAACTTCTATGATGGGGCAATCAGAGACCCTTTTTTTTTTTTTTTACGTGGAGGAAACCTTCAGAAGGCACCCCGGACCCTGGGGTGGGGTCCTGGGTAGTGCGGGATTTTTACCCGCTAAAACCTCCACGGTGACCTATCCTCTGGCGTGTAAGGGAGGGCTCCGGGAACCCCATAAGGACACGACTCGGAGTCCTCCCAACGCCGAGGCGCGAAAGCGCCCCATCCTCGGGGGTCAAACGGACCCCCTTCATACCTCCAGGCGACGTTGCATCGGTCACCCAGCAACGCCGCCTCCTCCTCGGGATCGCTGACTTCGGCGGACGGGCCCCCTACCCTGTTCCGCCTGCGATCCCGTGCGATCGTTGCGAGGAACACAATATTCCGCGCCACGATCGCTCTAGCGTCGGCCGTAGCCGACCGTCCGGCTTCGTTCGCGGGAGGGAATAAACCCACGCCCCTCCCCAAGCGCCGCCTTCTGCCCTACACGCTGGGAGGCCGGCGGCGGGACCACGCTCTGCCCCGCCTGCCGCTCCCTCTGCCCCGGCGGGCGGGATGGGAAGTCCGTTCCCTATCCCGCTCCGCGGCCTCCTTCTGCAGCATCACGCGCTCGCAGAAGGAGGCCATTGCGCTCCAGGCGCTACTGCTGCCGACCATCTTACTCGCGATGGCCGGCAGCGACAAGTCCGTCCCGACTTCGTTTGCGAGGACACGGCGCTCCTCGACCCATGCCGAGCACACCTCTAGGGTGTGTTGCGCCGTGTCCTCATCCGCCCCGCAGTGATGACACTGCGGGGTGGCCTCCCTACCGATTCGACGCAGGAACTCACCGAAGCAGCCATGCCCGGTGAACACCTGCGTCACGCGGTAGGTCAGCCTTCCCGGCCTGCTGCCTGTCCATTGATCCAGGACAGGCAGCACGGCCTGGACGGCTCTCCGAGTGGCATTCGTTGGCTCCCTGAGCCAGCTCTGCCACTCGTTTAACGAGAGCCGTCTCGCCTCCGCCTTCACCGCCTCGACCGCCTGAGGGTTCAGGGGCGCCCCACCGAGGCCGCGGAGTTCGCGGAGACGTTTATATGTCTCCGCATTCTCCACCGCGGACACCTCAAATGGGAGCAGCCCCGCCAGCGCACTTGCTGCCGCGCACGAGATGGTGCGGTAGCCCCGGACGATCCTGATGGCCAGCTTGCGATGCACTCGCCGCAGCAGCATTCTGCTGCGCGTGCTGGCCATCAGATCGTCGGACCAAACCGGGGCCCCGTACAGGGCCATCATGCGCACCACCCCGGCGTACAGGTGGCGAACCCTCTCCTCCGGTCCCCCCAGGTTGGGAAGCAGGCGGCCCAATGCCGCGGCTGCGATCTCAATCCGGGGGACCAGGCGGTCGAAGTGGGCGGTGAAGGCCCAGGCCCTGTCCAGGGTGAGGCCGAGGTATTTCATCTCGGCCCCCACCCTGACACAGGCACCTCCGACTCGGATCAGCGGCTGGGGCGGCCTCACACGTCGAGGACCACCGTGGAACCAGATGGCCTCGGTTTTGTGTGGGGCCACTCTCAGTCCCAGCCGCTGTATCCGCGCCACCACGCGGGCCGGGCAATCAGAGACCCGATTAGATCACTTTATATTTTGGTTAATATAAGAATTCAGCGAAATTCTATCACATTTGTTCAATTTACCTCACTCCTATTTCAGATAGCGACTTGTGCTAAGCGGCATCTCAAAGCGCAAGAAATGGCGAGTAAAATGCACTATTAAACTTCTAGGGTAGGGCAAACAGAGACCACATTAGATCATTATATATTATGGTTAATTTAAGAATTCAGCGAAATTCTCTCACATTTGTTCAATTTACGTCGCTGATATTTCAGATAGCGGATTGGGCTAAGCGGCATCTCAAAGCGCAAGAAATGGCGAGTAAAATGCACTATTAAACTTCTAGGGTAGGGCAAACAGAGACCCGATTAGGTCATTTCATATTATGGTTAATTTAAGAATTCAGCAAAATTCTATCACATTTGTTCAATTTACGTCGCTCCTATTTCAGATAGCGTACTGGCCTAAGCGGCATCTCAAAGCGCAAGAAATGGCGAGTAAAATGCACTATTAAACTTCTAGGGTAGGGCAAACAGAGACCCGATTAGATCATTTTAGATTACGGTTAATATAAGATTTCAGGGAACTTCTATCACATTTGTTCAATTTACGTCGCTCCTATTTCAGACAGCTTATTGGGCTAAGCGGCATCTCAAAGCGCATGAAATGACGAGTAAAATGCACTATTAAACTTCTAGGGTAGGGCAATCAGAGACCCGATTAGATCATTTTATATTATGGTTAATTTAAGAATTCAGCAAAATTCTATCACATTTGTTCAATTTACGTCGCTCCTATTTCAGAAAGCGTACTGGGCTAAGCGGCATCTCAAAGCGCAAGAAATGGCGAGTAAAATGCACTATTAAACTTCTAGGGTAGGGCAAACAGAGACCCGATTAGATCATTTTAGATTACGGTTAATATAAGAATTCAGCGTAATTCTGTCACATTTGTTCAACTTACGTAGCTCCTATTTCAGATAGCGTACTGGGCTAGGCGGCAACTTAAAGCGCGTGGAATGGCGAGTAAAATGCACTATTAAACTTCTAGGATAAGGCAAACGGAGACCCGATTAGACCATTTTATATTACGGTTAATATAAGAATTCAGCGTTATTCTATCACATTTGTTCAACTTACGTCGCTCCTATTTCAGAAAGCGTACTCGGATAGGCGGCATCTTAAAGCGCGTGGAATGGCGAGTAAAACGCTCTATTAAACTTCTCGGGTAATGCAAACAGAGACCCGATTAGATCATTTTATATTACGGTTAATATAAGATTTCAGGGAACTTCTATCACATTTGTTCAATTTACGTCGCTCCTATTTCAGACAGCTTATTGGGCTAAGCGGCAACTCAGAGCGCATGAAATGACGAGTGAAATGCACTGTTAAACTTCTAGGGTAGGGCGAACAAAGACCCGATTAGATCATTTTACATTTAGGTTAAAATAAGAATTCAGCGAAATTCTATCACTTTTGTTCAATTTACGTCGCTCCTATTTCAGATAGCGTATTGGGCTAACCGGCATCTCAAAGCGCAAGAAATGACGAGTAAAATGCACTATTAAACTTCTAGGATAAGGCAAACAGAGACCCGATTAGATCATTTTATATTACGGTTAATATAAGAATTCAGCGTAATTCTGTCACATTTGTTCAAGTTACGTAGCTCCTATTTCAGATAGCGTACTGGGCTAGGCGGCAACTTAAACCGCGTGGAATGACGAGTAAAATGCACTATTAAACTTCTATGATAGGGCAATCAGAGTCCAGTTTAGATCATCTTATATTTTGTTTAATATAAGATTTCAGGGAAATTCTATCACATTTGTTCAATTTACGTCGCTCCTATTTCAGATAGCTATTGGGCTAAGCGGCATCTCAAAGCGCATGAAATGACGAGAGAAATGCACTATTAAACTTCTAGGGTAGGGCGAACAGAGACCCGATTACATCATTTTATATTATGGTTAATTTAAGAATTCAGCAAAATTCTATCACATTTGTTCAATTTACGTCGTTCCTATTTCAGATAGCATACTGGGCTAGGCGGCATCTTAAAGCGCGTGGACTGGCGAGTAAAATGCACTATTAATCTTCTATGATAGGGCAATCAGAGACCCGATTAGATCATTTTATATTACGGTTAATATAAGAATTCAGCGTAATTCTGTCACATTTGTTCAAGTTACGTAGCTCCTATTTCAGATAGCGTACTGGGCTAGGCGGCAACTCAAACCGCGTGGAATGGCGAGTAAAATGCACTATTAAACTTCTATGATAGGGCAATCAGAGACCCGATTAGTTCATTTTATATTTTGGTTAATATAAGAATCCAGCGAAATTCTATCACATTTGTTCAATTTACGTCGCTCCTATTTCAGATAGCGTATTGGGCTAAGCGGCATCTCAAAGCGCACGAAAGGGCGAGTAAAATGCACTATTAAACTTCTAGGGTGGGGCAAGCAGAGACCCGATCAGATCATTTTATATTACGGTTAATATCAGAATTCAGCGAAGTTCTATCACATTTGTTCAATTTACGTCGCTCCTATTTCAGACAGCTTATTGGGCTAAGCGGCATCTCAAAGCGCATGAAATGACGAGTAAAATGCACTATTAAACTTCTAGGGTAGGGCAATCAGAGACCCGATTAGATCATTTTATATTATGGTTAATTTAAGAATTCAGCAAAATTCTATCACATTTGTTCAATTTACGTCGCTCCTATTTCAGAAAGCGTACTGGGCTAAGCGGCATCTCAAAGCGCAAGAAATGGCGAGTAAAATGCACTATTAAACTTCTAGGGTAGGGCAAACAGAGACCCGATTAGATCATTTTAGATTACGGTTAATATAAGAATTCAGCGTAATTCTGTCACATTTGTTCAACTTACGTAGCTCCTATTTCAGATAGCGTACTGGGCTAGGCGGCAACTTAAAGCGCGTGGAATGGCGAGTAAAATGCACTATTACACTTCTATGATAGGGCAATCAGAGACCCAATTAGATCATTTTATATTTTGGTTAATATAAGAATTCAGCGAACTTCTATCACATTTGTTTAATTTACGTCGCTCCTATTTCAGATAGCGTATTGGGATAAGCGGCATCTCAAAGCGCATGAAATGCCGAGTAAAATGCGCTATTAAACTTCTAGGGTAGGGCAATCAGTGACCCGAATAGATCATTTTATATTACGGTTAATATAAGAATTCAGCAAAATTCTATCACATTTGTTCAATTTACGTCGCCCCTATTTCAGATAGCGTACTGGGCTACGCGGTATCTTAAAGCGCGTGGAATGGCGAGTAAAATGCACTATTAAACTTCTAGGATAAGGCAAACGGAGACCCGATTAGACCATTTTATATTACGGTTAATATAAGAATTCAGCGTTATTCTATCACATTTGTTCAACTTACGTCGCTCCTATTTCAGAAAGCGTACTCGGATAGGCGGCATCTTAAAGCGCGTGGAATGGCGAGTAAAACGCTCTATTAAACTTCTCGGGTAATGCAAACAGAGACCCGATTAGATCATTTTATATTACGGTTAATATAAGATTTCAGGGAACTTCTATCACATTTGTTCAATTTACGTCGCTCCTATTTCAGACAGCTTATTGGGCTAAGCGGCATCTCAAAGCGCATGAAATGACGAGTAAAATGCACTATTAAACTTCTAGGGTAGGGCAATCAGAGACCCGATTAGTTCATTTTATATTTTGGTTAATATAAGAATCCAGCGAAATTCTATCACATTTGTTCAATTTACGTCGCTCCTATTTCAGATAGCGTATTGGGCTAAGCGGCATCTCAAAGCGCACGAAAGGCCGAGTAAAATGCACTATTAAACTTCTAGGGTGGGGCAAGCAGAGACCCGATCAGATCATTTTATATTACGGTTAATATCAGAATTCAGCGAAGTTCTATCACATTTGTTCAATTTACGTCGCTCCTATTTCAGATAGCTTATTGGGCTAAGCGGCAACTCAGAGCGCATGAAATGACGAGTGAAATGCACTGTTAAACTTCTAGGGTAGGGCGAACAAAGACCCGATTAGATCATTTTACATTTAGGTTAAAATAAGAATTCTGCGAAATTCTATCACTTTTGTTCAATTTACGTCGCTCCTATTTCAGATAGCGTATTGGGCTAACCGGCATCTCAAAGCGCAAGAAATGACGAGTAAAATGCACTATTAAACTTCTAGGATAAGGCAAACAGAGACCCGATTAGATCATTTTATATTACGGTTAATATAAGAATTCAGCGTAATTCTGTCACATTTGTTCAAGTTACGTAGCTCCTATTTCAGATAGCGTACTGGGCTAGGCGGCAACTTAAACCGCGTGGAATGACGAGTAAAATGCACTATTAAACTTCTATGATAGGGCAATCAGAGTCCAGTTTAGATCATCTTATATTTTGTTTAATATAAGATTTCAGGGAAATTCTATCACATTTGTTCAATTTACGTCGCTCCTATTGCAGATAGCTATTGGGCTAAGCGGCATCTCAAAGCGCATGAAATGACGAGAGAAATGCACTATTAAACTTCTAGGGTAGGGCGAACAGAGTTCCGATTACATCATTTTATATTATGGTTAATTTAAGAATTCAGCAAAATTCTATCACATTTGTTCAATTTACGTCGTTCCTATTTCAGATAGCATACTGGGCTAGGCGGCATCTTAAAGCGCGTGGACTGGCGAGTAAAATGCACTATTAATCTTCTATGATAGGGCAATCAGAGACCCGATTAGATCATTTTATATTACGGTTAATATAAGAATTCAGCGTAATTCTGTCACATTTGTTCAAGTTACGTAGCTCCTATTTCAGATAGCGTACTGGGCTAGGCGGCAACTCAAACCGCGTGGAATGGCGAGTAAAATGCACTATTAAACTTCTATGATAGGGCAATCAGAGACCCGATTAGTTCATTTTATATTTTGGTTAATATAAGAATCCAGCGAAATTCTATCACATTTGTTCAATTTACGTCGCTCCTATTTCAGATAGCGTATTGGGCTAAGCGGCATCTCAAAGCGCACGAAAGGGCGAGTAAAATGCACTATTAAACTTCTAGGGTGGGGCAAGCAGAGACCCGATCAGATCATTTTATATTACGGTTAATATCAGAATTCAGCGAAGTTCTATCACATTTGTTCAACTTACGTCGCTCCTATTTCAGATAGCTTATTGGGCTAAGCGGCAACTCAGAGCGCATGAAATGACGAGTGAAATGCACTGTTAAACTTCTAGGGTAGGGCGAACAAAGACCCGATTAGATCATTTTACATTTAGGTTAAAATAAGAATTCAGCGAAATTCTATCACTTTTGTTCAATTTACGTCGCTCCTATTTCAGATAGCGTATTGGGCTAACCGGCATCTCAAAGCGCAAGAAATGGCGAGTAAAATGCACTATTAAACTTCTAGGATAAGGCAAACAGAGACCCGATTAGATCATTTTATATTACGGTTAATATAAGAATTCAGCGTAATTCTGTCACATTTGTTCAAGTTACGTAGCTCCTATTTCAGATAGCGTACTGGGCTAGGCGGCAACTTAAACCGCGTGGAATGACGAGTAAAACGCACTATTAAACTTCTATGATAGGGCAATCAGAGTCCAGTTTAGATCATCTTATATTTTGTTTAATATAAGATTTCAGGGAAATTCTATCACATTTGTTCAATTTACGTCGCTCCTATTTCAGATAGCTATTGGGCTAAGCGGCATCTCAAAGCGCATGAAATGACGAGAGAAATGCACTATTAAACTTCTTGGGTAGGGCGAACAGAGTTCCGATTACATCATTTTATATTATGGTTAATTTAAGAATTCAGCAAAATTCTATCACATTTGTTCAATTTACGTCGCTCCTATTTCAGATAGCGTACTGGGCTAGGCGGCATCTTAAAGCGCGTGGAATGACGAGTAAAATGCACTATTAAACTTCTATGATAGGGCAATCAGAGACCCGATTAGATCATTTTATATTTTGGTTAATATAAGAATTCAGCGAAATTCTATCACATTTGTTCAATTTACGTCGATCCTATTTCAGATAGCTTATTGGGCTAAGCGGAATCTCAAAGCGCATGAAGTGGCGAGTAAAATGCACTATTAAACTTCTAGGGTAGGGCGAACAAAGACCCGATTAGATCATTTTACATTAAGGTTAATATAAGAATTCAGCGAAATTCTATCACATTTGTTCAATTTACGTCGCTCCTATTTCAGACAGCTTATTGGGCTAAGCGGCATCTCAAAGCGCATGAAATGACGAGTAAAATGCACTATTAAACTTCTAGGGTAGGGCAATCAGAGACCCGATTAGATCATTTTATATTATGGTTAATTTAAGAATTCAGCAAAATTCTATCACATTTGTTCAACTTACGTCGCTCCTATTTCAGATAGCGTACCGGGCTAGGCGGCACCTTAAAGCACGTGGAATGACGAGTAAAATGCACTACTAAACTTCTATGATAGGGCAATCAGAGACCCGATTAGATCATTTTATATTTTGTTTAATATAAGATTTCACGGAAATTCTATCACATTTGTTCAATTTACGTCGCTCCTATTACAGATAGCGTATTGGGCTATGCGGCATCTCAAAGCGCATGAAATGGCGAGTAAAATGCACTATTAAACTTCTAGGGTAGGGCAAACAGAGACCTGATGAGATCATTTTATATTATGGTAAATTTATGAATTCAGGGGAATTCTATCACATTTGTTCAATTTACGTCGCTCCTATTTCAGATAGCGTATTGGGCTAAGCGGCCTCTAAAAGCGCATGAAATGGCGAGTAAAATGCGCTATTAAACTTCTAGGATAAGGCAAACGGAGACCCGATTAGTTCATTTTATATTAGGGTTAATATAAGAATTCAGCGTAATTCTATCACATTTGTTCATCTTACGTCGCTCCTATTTCAGATAGCCTACTGTGCTAGGCGGCATCTTAAAGCGCGTGGAAGGGCGAGTAAAATGCACTACTAAACTTCTATGATAGAGCAATCAGAGACCCGATTAGATCATTTTATATTTTGTTCAATATAAGATTTCAGGGAAAATCTATCACATTTGTTCAATTTACGTCGCTCCTATTTCAGATAGCGTATTGGGCTAACCGGCATCTCAACGCGCATGAAATGGCGAATAAAATGGACTATTAAACTTCTAGGGTAGGGCAAACGGAGACCCGATTAGATCATTTTATATTACGGTTCATATAAGAATTCAGCGTAATTCTATCACATTTCTTCAAATTACGTCGCTCCTATTTCAGATAGCGTACTGGGCTGGCCGGCATCTTAAAGCGCGTGGAATGGCGAGTAAAATGCACTATTAAACTTCTATGATAGGGCAATCAGAGTCCAGTTTAGATCATCTTATATTTTGTTTAATATAAGATTTCAGGGAAATTCTATCACATTTGTTCAATTTACGTCGCTCCTATTTCAGATAGCGTATTGGGCTAAGCGGCATCTCAAAGCGCATGAAATGGCGAGCAAAATGCACTATTAAACTTCTAGGGTAGGGCAAACAGAGACCCGATTAGATCATTTTGTACTATGGTTAATTTAAGAATTCAGCAAAATTCTATCACGTTTGTTCAATTTACGTCGCTCCTATTGCAGATAGCGTATTGGGTTAAGCGGCACCTCAGAGCGCATGAAATTGCGAGTAAAATGCACTATTAAACTTCCAGGCTAGGGCGAACAGAGACCCGATTAGATCATTTTACATTCTGGTTAATAAAATAATTCAGCGAAATTCTATCACATTTGTTCAACTTTCGTTGCTCCTATTTCAGATAGCGTATTGGGTTAAGCGGCATCTCAAAGCGCATGAAATGGCGAGTACAATGCACTATTAAACTTCTAAGGTAGGGCAAACAGAGATCCGATTAGATCATTTTATATTATGGTTAATTTAAGAATTCAGCAAAATTCTATCACATTTGTTCAATTTACGTCGCTCCTATTTCGGATAGCGTACTGGGCTAGGCGGCATCCTAAATCGCGTGGAGTGGCGAGTAAAATGCACTACTAAACTTCTATGATAGGGCAATCAGAGACCCGATTAGATCATTTTATATTTTGTTTAATATAAGATTTCACGGAAATTCTATCACATTTGTTCAATTTACGTCGCTCCTATTTCAGATAGCGTATTGGGCTATGCGGCATCTCAAAGCGCATGAAATGGCGAGTAAAATGCACTGTTAAACTTCAATGATAGGGCAGTCAGAGACCCGGTTAGATCATTTTATATTTTGTTTAATTTAAGAATTCAGCAAGATTCTATCACATTTGTTGAATTTACGTCGCTCCTATTTCAGATAGCGTACTGGGCTAGGCGGCATCTTAAAGCGCGTGGAATGGCGAGTAAAATGCACTATTAAACTTCTATGATAGGGCAGTCAGAGACCCGATTAGATCATTTTATATTTTGTTTAATATAAGATTTCAGGGAAATCCTATCACATTTGTTCTATTTACGTCGCTCCTATTTCAGTTAGCGTATTCGGCTAACCGGCATCTCAAAGCGCATGAAATGGCGAATAAAATGGACTATTAAACTTCTAGGGTAGGGCAAACAGAGACCCGATTAGATCATTTTATATTACGGTTAATATAAGAATTCAGCGTAATTCTATCACATTTCTTCAAATTACGTCGCTCCTATTTCAGATAGCGTACTGGCCAGGCCGGCATCTTAAAGCGCATGGAATGGCGAGTAAAATGCACTATTAAACTTCTATGATAGGGCAATCAGTGACCTGATTAGATCATTTTATATTATAGTTAATTTAAGAATTCAGCGAAATTCTATCACATTTGTTCAATTTACGTCGCTCCTATTTCAGATAGCGTATTGGGCTAAGCGGCATCTCAAAGCGCATAAAATGGCGAGTAAAATGCAATACTAAACTTCTAGGATAATGCAAACAGAGACCCGATTAGATCATTTTATATTTTTGTTAATATAAGAATTCAGCGAAATTCTATCACATTTGTTGAATTTACGTCGCTCATATTTCCGATAGCGTATTGGGCTAAGCGGCATCTCAAAGCGCATGAAATGGCGAGTAAAATGCACTATTAAACTTCTAGGGTAGGGCAATCAGTGACCCGATTGGATCATTTTATATTATAGTTAATTTAAGAATTCAGCGATATTCTATCACATTTGTTGAATTTACGTCGCTCCTATTTCAGATAGCGTATTGGGCTAAGCGGCATCTCAAAGCGCATGAAATGGCGAGCAAAATGCACTATTAAACTTCTAGGGTAGGGCAAACAGAGACCCGGTTAGATCATTTTATATTTTGTTTAATTTAAGAATTCAGCAAGATTCTATCACATTTGTTGAATTTACGTCGCTCCTATTTCAGATATTGTACTGGGCTAGGCGGCATCTTAAAGCGCGTGGAATGGCGAGTAAAATGCACTGTTAAACTTCAATGATAGGGCAGTCAGAGACCCGATTAGATCATTTTATATTTTGTTTAATATAAGATTTCAGGGAAATCCTACCACATTTGTTCTATTTACGTCGCTCCTATTTCAGTTAGCGTATTCGGCTAACCGGCATCTCAAAGCGCATGAAATGGCGAATAAAATGGACTATTAAACTTCTAGGTTAGGGCAAACAGAGACCCGATTAGATCATTTTATATTACGGTTAATATAAGAATTCAGCGTAATTCTATCACATTTCTTCATATTACGTCGCTCCTATTTCAGATAGCGTACTAGGCTGGCCGGCATCTTAAAGCGCGTGGAATGGCGAGTAAAATGCACTATTAAACTTCTATGATAGGGCAATCAGTGACCTGATTAGATCATTTTATATTATAGTTAATTTAAGAATTCAGCGAAATTCTATCACATTTGTTCAATTTACGTCGCTCCTATTTCAGATAGCGTATTGGGCTATGCGGCATCTTAAAGCGCTCGGAATGGCGCGTAAAATGCACTATTAAACTTCTATGCTAGGGCAATCAGAGACCCGATTAGATCATTTTATATTTTGGTTAATATAAGAATTCAGTGAAATTCTATCACATTTGTTCAATTTACGTCGCTCCTATTTCAGATAGCGTATTGGGCAAAGCGGCATCTCAAAGCGCATGAAATGACGAGTAAAATGCACTATTAAAGTTCTAGGGTAGGGCAAACAGAGACCCGATTAGATCATTTTATATTATGGTTAATTTAAGAATTGAGCGAAATTCTATCACATTCGTTCAATTTACGTCGCTCCTATTTCAGATAGCGTATTGGGCAAAGCGGCATCTCAAAGCGCATGAAATGACGAGTAAAATGCACTGTTAAACTTCTAGGGTAGGGCAAGCAGAGACCCGATTTGATCATTTTATATTATGGTTAATTTAGGAATTCAGCAAAATTCTATCACATTCGTTCAATTTAGGTCGCTCCTATTTCAGATAGCGTATTGGGCTAAGCGGCATCTCAAAGCGCATGGAATGGCGAGTGAAATGCACTATAAGACTTCTATGGTAGGGCGAACAGAGACCAGATTAGATCATTTTACATTTTGGTTAATAAAATAATTCAGCGAAATTCTATCACATTTGTTCAACTTTCGTCGCTCCTATTTCAGATAGCGTATTGATCTAAGCGGCATCTCGAAGCGCATGAAATGGCGAGTATAATGCACTATTAAACTTCTAGGATAGGGCAAACTGATACCCGGTTAGATCATTTTATATTACGGGTAATATAAGAATGCAGCGTAATTCTATCACATTTGTTCAAGTTACGTCGCTCCTATTTCAGATAGCGTACTGGGCTAGGCGGCATCTTAAACCGCGTGGAATGGCGAGTAAAATGCACTACTAATCTTCTATGATAGGGCAATCAGAGACCAGATTAGATCATTTTATATTCTGTTTAATATATGATTTCAGGGAAATTCTATCACATTTGTTCAATTTACGTCGCTCCTATTTCAGATAGCTTATTGGGCTAAGCGGCAACTGAAAGCGCATGAAATGACGAGTGAAATGCACTATTAAACTTCTAGGGTAGGGCGAACACAGACCCGATTCGATCATTTTACATTAAGGTTAATATAAGAATTCAGGGAAATTCTATCACATTTGTTCAATTTACGTCGCTCCTATTTCAGATAGCGTATTGGGCTACGCGGCATCACAAAGCGCATGAAATGGCGAATAAAATGCACTATTAAACTCCTAGGCTAGGGCGACCAGAGACCCGATTAGATCATTTTACATTCTGGTTAATAAAATAATTCAGCGAAATTCTATCACATTTGTTCAACTTTCGTTGCTCCTATTTCAGATAGCGTATTGGGTTAAGCGGCATCTCAAAGCGCATGAAATGGCGAGTAAAATGCACTATTAAACTTCTAGGGTAGGGCAAACAGAGACCCGATTAGATCATTTTATATTATGGTTAATTTAAGAATTCAGCAAAATTCTATCACATTTGTTCAATTTACGTCGCTCCTATTTCGGATAGCGTACTGGGTTAGGCGGCATCCTAAAGCGCGTGGAGTGGCGAGTAAAATGCACTATTAAACTTGTATGATAGGGCAATCAGAGACGCGATTAGATCATTTTATATTTTGTTTAATACAAGATTTCAGGGAAATTCTATCACATTTGTTCAATTCGTGTCGCTCATATTTCAGATAGCGTATTGGGCTAAGCGGCATCTCAAAGCGCATGAAATGGCGAGTAAAATGCTCTGTTAAACTTCAATGATAGGGCAGTCAGAGACCCGATTAGATCATTTTATATTTTGTTTAATATAAGATTTCAGGGAAATCCTATCACATTTGTTCTATTTACGTCGCTCCTATTTCAGTTAGCGTATTCGGCTAACCGGCATCTCAAAGCGCATGAAATGGCGAATAAAATGGACTATTAAACTTCTAGGGTAGGGCAAACAGAGACCCGATTAGATCATTTTATATTACGGTTAATATAAGAATTCAGCGTAATTCTATCACATTTCTTCAAATTACGTCGCTCCTATTTCAGATAGCGTACTGGGCTGGCCGGCATCTTAAAGCGCGTGGAATGGCGAGTAAAATGCACTACTAATCTTCTATGATAGGGCAATCAGAGACCCGAATAGATCATTTTATATTTTGTTTAATATAAGATTTCAGGGAAATTCTATCACATTTGTTCAATTTACGTCGCTCCTATTTCAGATAGCGTATTGGGCTACGCGGCATCACAAAGCGCATGAAATGGCGAATAAAATGCACTATTAAACTTCTAGGCTAGGGCGAACAGAGAACCGATTAGATCATTTTACATTCTGGTTAATAAAATAATTCAGCGAAATTCTATCACATTTGTTCAACTTTCGTTGCTCCTATTTCAGATAGCGTATTAGGTTAAGCGGCATCTCAAAGCGCATGAAATGGCGAGTAAAATGCACTATTAAACTTCTAGGGTAGGGCAAACAGAGACCCGATTAGATCATTTTATATTATGGTTAATTTAAGAATTCAGCAAAATTCTATCACATTTGTTCAATTTACGTCGCTCCTATTTCGGATAGCGTACTGGGCTAGGCGGCATCCTAAAGCGCGTGGAGTGGCGAGTAAAATGCACTATTAAACTTGTATGATAGGGCAATCAGAGACCCGATTAGATCATTTTATATTTTGTTTAATATAAGATTTCAGGGAAATTCTATCACATTTGTTCAATTTACGTCGCTCCTATTTCAGATAGCGTATTGGGATAAGCGGCAACTGAAAGCGCATGAAATGGCGAGTGAAATGCACTATTAAACTTCTAGGGTAGGGCGAACAGAGACCCGATTAGATCATTTTACATTAAGGTTAATATAAGAATTCAGGGAAATTCTATCACATTTGTTCAATTTACGTCGCTCCTATTTCAGATAGCGTATTGGGCTACGCGGCATCACAAAGCGCATGAAATGGCGAATACAATGCACTATTAAACTTCTAGGCTAGGGCGAACAGAGACCCGATTAGATCATTTTACATTCTGGTTAATAAATGAATTCATCGAAATTCTATCACATTTGTTCAACTTTCGTTGCTCCTATTTCAGATAGCGTATTGGGTTACGCGGCATCACAAAGCGCATGCAATGGCGAATAAAATGCACTATTAAACTTCTAGGCTAGGGCAATCAGAGACCCGATTAGATCATTTTATATTTTGTTTAATATAAGATTTCAGGGAAATTCTATCACATTTGTTCAATTTACATCGCTCCTATTTCAGATAGCTATTGGGCTAAGCGGCATCTCAAAGCGCATGAAATGACGAGAGAAATGCACTATTAAACTTCTTGGGTAGGGCGAACAGAGACCCGATTACATCATTTTATATTATGGTTAATTTAAGAATTCAGCAAAATTCTATCACATTTGTTCAATTTCCATCGCTCCTATTTCAGATAGCGTATTGGGCTAAGCGGCACCTCAAAGCGCAGGGAATGACGAGTAAAATGCACTAATAAACTTCTAGGATAAGGCAAACGGAGATCCGATTAGACCATTTTATATTACGGTTAATATAAGAATCCAGCGTAATTCTATCACATTTGTTCAATTTACGTCGTTCCTATTTCAGATAGCATACTGGGCTAGGCGGCATCTTAAAGCGCGTGGAATGTCGAGTAAAATGCACTATTAAACTTCTATAATAGGGCAATCAGAGACCCGATTAGGTCATTTCATATTATGGTTAATTTAAGAATTCAGCGAAATTCTATCACATTTGTTCAATTTACATCGCTCCTATTTCAAATAGCGTATTGGGCTAAGCGGCATCTCCATGCGCATGAAATGGTGAGTAAAATGCATTATTAAACTTCTAGGATAAGGCAAATGGAGACCCGATTAGATCATTTTATATTACGGTTAATATAAGAATTCAGCGTTATTCTATCACATTTGTTCAACTTACGTCGCTCCTATTTCAGATAGCGTACTCGGATAGGCGGCATCTTAAAGCGCGTGGAAAGGCGAGTAAAATGCACTATTAAACTTCGAGGGTAATGCAAACAGAGACCCGATTACATCATTTTATATTATGGTTAATATAAGAATTCAGCGATATTCTATCGCATTTGTTCAATTTGCGTCGCTCCTATTTCAGATAGCGTATTGGGCTAAGCGGCATCTCAAAGCGCATGAAATGACGAATAAAATGCACTATTAAGCTTCTACGCTAGGGCGAACAGAGACCCGATTAGATCATTTAACATTATGGTAAATAAAAGAATTCAGCGAAATTCTATCACATTTGTTCAATTTACGTCGCTCCTATTTCAGATAGCGTACTGGGCTAGGCGGCATCTCAAAGCGCATGAAATGACGAGTAAAATGCTCTATTAAACTTCTAGGGTAGGGCAATCAGAGACCCGATTAGTTCATTTTATATTTTGGTTAATATAAGAATTCAGCGAAATTCTATCACATTTGTTCAATTTACGTCGCTCCTATTTCAGATAGCGTATTGGGCTAAGCTGCATCTCAAAGCGCAAGAAATGGCTCGTACAATGCACTATTCAACTTCTAGGGTAGGGCAAACAGAGACCGGATTAGATCATTTTATATTTTGGTTAATATAAGAATTCAGCGAAATTCTATCACATTTGTTCAATTTACGTCGCTCCTATTTCAGATAGCGTATTGGGCTAAGAGGCATCTCAAAGCGCATGAAATGGTGAGTAAAACGCACTATTAAACTTCTAGGATAAGGCAAACAGAGACCCGATTAGATCATTTTATATTACGGTTAATATAAGAAATCAGCGTAATTCTGTCAGATTCGTTCAACTTACGTAGCTCCTATTTCAGATAGCGTACTGGGCTAGGCGGCATCTTAAAGCGCGTGGAATGGCGAGTAAAATGCTATATTAAACTTCTATGATAGGGCAATCAGAGACCCGATTAGATCATTTTATATTTTGGTTAATATAAGAATTCAGCGAAATTCTATCACATTTGTTCAATTTACGTCGCTCCAATTTCAGATAGCTTATTGGGCTAAGCGGCATCGCAAAGCGCATGGAATGGCGAGTAAAATGCACTTCTAATCTTCTATGATAGGGCAATCAGAGACCCGAGTAGATCATTTTATATTTTGATTAATATAAGATTTCAGGGAAATTCTATCACATTTGTTCAATTTACGTCGCTCCTATTTCAGATAGCGTATTGGGCTAAGCCGGATCTCAAAGCGCATGAAATGGCGACTAAAATGCACTATTAAACTTCTAGGGTAGGGCAAACAGAGACACGATTAGATCATTTTATATTATGGTTAATTTAAGAATTCAGCAAAATTCTATCACATTTGTTCAACTTACGTCGCTCCTATTTCAGATAGCGTACTGGGCCAGGCGGCAACTTAAAGCGCGTGGAATGGCGAGTAAAATGCACTACTAAACTTCTATGATAGGGTAATCAGAGACCAGATTAGATCATTTTATATTTTGTTTAATATAAGATTTCAGGGAAATAGTATCACATTTGTTCAATTTACGCCGCTCCTATTCCAGATAGCGTATTCGGCTAAGCGGCATCTCAAAGCGCATGAAATGACGAGTAAAATGCACTATTAAACTTCTAGGGTAGGGCAAGCAGAGACCCGATTAGATCATTTTATATTATGGTTAATTTAAGAATTCAGCAAAATTCTATCACATTCGTTCAATTTAGGTCGCTCCTATTTCAGATAGCGTATTGGGCTAAGCGGCATCTCAAAGCGCATGAAATGGCGAGTGAAATGCACTGTAAGACTTCTATGGTAAGGCGAACAGAGACCAGATTAGATCATTTTACATTCTGGTTAATAAAATAATTCAGCGAAATTCTATCATATTTGTTCAACCTTCGTCGCTCGTATTTCAGATAGCGTATTGAGCTAAGCGGCATCTCGAAGCGCATGAAATGGCGAGTATAATGCACTATTAAACTTCTAGGATAAGGCAAACAGAGCCCCGATTAGATCATTTTATATTATGGTTAATTTAAGAATTCAGCAAAATTCTATCACATTTGTTCAATTTACGTCGCTCCTATTTCGGATAGCGTACTGGGCTAGGCGGCATCCTAAAGCGCGTGGAGTGGCGAGTAAAATGCACTGTTAAACTTGTATGATAGGGCAATCAGAGACCCGATTAGATCATTTTATATTTTGTTTAATATAAGATTTCAGGGAAATTCTATCACATTTGTTCAATTTACGTCGCTCCTATTTCAGATAGCGTATTGGGATAAGCGGCAACTGAAAGCGCATGAAATGGCGAGTGAAATGCACTATTAAACTTCTAGGGTAGGGCGAACAGAGACCCGATTAGATCATTTTACATTAAGGTTAATATAAGAATTCAGGGAAATTCTATCACATTTGTTCAATTTACGTCGCTCCTATTTCAGATAGCGTATTGGGCTACGCGGCATCACAAAGCGCATGAAATGGCGAATACAATGCACTATTAAACTTCTAGGCTAGGGCGAACAGAGACCCGATTAGATCATTTTACATTCTGGTTAATAAATGAATTCATCGAAATTCTATCACATTTGTTCAACTTTCGTTGCTCCTATTTCAGATAGCGTATTGGGTTACGCGGCATCACAAAGCGCATGCAATGGCGAATAAAATGCACTATTAAACTTCTAGGCTAGGGCAATCAGAGACCCGATTAGATCATTTTATATTTTGTTTAATATAAGATTTCAGGGAAATTCTATCACATTTGTTCAATTTACATCGCTCCTATTTCAGATAGCTATTGGGCTAAGCGGCATCTCAAAGCGCATGAAATGACGAGAGAAATGCACTATTAAACTTCTTGGGTAGGGCGAACAGAGACCCGATTACATCATTTTATATTATGGTTAATTTAAGAATTCAGCAAAATTCTATCACATTTGTTCAATTTCCATCGCTCCTATTTCAGATAGCGTATTGGGCTAAGCGGCACCTCAAAGCGCAGGGAATGACGAGTAAAATGCACTAATAAACTTCTAGGATAAGGCAAACGGAAATCCGATTAGACCATTTTATATTACGGTTAATATAAGAATCCAGCGTAATTCTATCACATTTGTTCAATTTACGTCGTTCCTATTTCAGATAGCATACTGGGCTAGGCGGCATCTTAAAGCGCGTGGAATGGCGAGTAAAATGCACTATTAAACTTCTATAATAGGGCAATCAGAGACCCGATTAGGTCATTTCATATTATGGTTAATTTAAGAATTCAGCGAAATTCTATCACATTTGTTCAATTTACATCGCTCCTATTTCAAATAGCGTATTGGGCTAAGCGGCATCTCCATGCGCATGAAATGGTGAGTAAAATGCATTATTAAACTTCTAGGATAAGGCAAATGGAGACCCGATTAGATCATTTTATATTACGGTTAATATAAGAATTCAGCGTTATTCTATCACATTTGTTCAACTTACGTCGCTCCTATTTCAGATAGCGTACTCGGATAGGCGGCATCTTAAAGCGCGTGGAAAGGCGAGTAAAATGCACTATTAAACTTCGAGGGTAATGCAAACAGAGACCCGATTACATCATTTTATATTATGGTTAATATAAGAATTCAGCGATATTCTATCGCATTTGTTCAATTTGCGTCGCTCCTATTTCAGATAGCGTATTGGGCTAAGCGGCATCTCAAAGCGCATGAAATGACGAATAAAATGCACTATTAAGCTTCTACGCTAGGGCGAACAGAGACCCGATTAGATCATTTAACATTATGGTAAATAAAAGAATTCAGCGAAATTCTATCACATTTGTTCAATTTACGTCGCTCCAATTTCAGATAGCGTACTGGGCTAGGCGGCATCTTAAAGCGCGTGGAATGGCGAGTAAAATGCTATATTTAACTTCTATGATAGGGCAATCAGAGACCCGAGTAGATCATTTTATATTTTGATTAATATAAGATTTCAGGGAAATTCTATCACATTTGTTCAATTTACGTCGCTCCTATTTCAGATAGCGTATTGGGCTAAGCCGGATCTCAAAGCGCATGAAATGGCGACTAAAATGCACTATTAAACTTCTAGGGTAGGGCAAACAGAGACCCGATTAGATCATTTTATATTATGGTTAATTTAAGAATTCAGCAAAATTCTATCACATTTGTTCAACTTACGTCGCTCCTATTTCAGATAGCGTACTGGGCCAGGCGGCAACTTAAAGCGCGTGGAATGGCGAGTAAAATGCACTACTAAACTTCTATGATAGGGTAATCAGAGACCAGATTAGATCATTTTATATTTTGTTTAATATAAGATTTCAGGGAAATAGTATCACATTTGTTCAATTTACGCCGCTCCTATTCCAGATAGCGTATTCGGCTAAGCGGCATCTCAAAGCGCATGAAATGACGAGTAAAATGCACTATTAAACTTCTAGGGTAGGGCAAGCAGAGACCCGATTAGATCATTTTATATTATGGTTAATTTAAGAATTCAGCAAAATTCTATCACATTCGTTCAATTTAGGTCGCTCCTATTTCAGATAGCGTATTGGGCTAAGCGGCATCTCAAAGCGCATGAAATGGCGAGTGAAATGCACTGTAAGACTTCTATGGTAAGGCGAACAGAGACCAGATTAGATCATTTTACATTCTGGTTAATAAAATAATTCAGCGAAATTCTATCATATTTGTTCAACCTTCGTCGCTCGTATTTCAGATAGCGTATTGAGCTAAGCGGCATCTCGAAGCGCATGAAATGGCGAGTATAATGCACTATTAAACTTCTAGGATAAGGCAAACAGATACCCGATTAGATCATTTTATATTACGGTTAATATAAGAATGCAGCGTAATTCTATCAGATTCGTTCAAGTTACGTCGCTCCTATTTCAGATAGCGTACTGGGCTAGGCGGCATCTTAAAGCGCGTGGAATGGCGAGTAAAATGCACTACTAATCTTCTATGATAGGGCAATCAGAGACCCGATTAGATCATTTTATATTTTGTTTAATATAAGATTTCAGGGAAACTCTATCACATTTGTTCAATTTACATCGCTCCTATTTCAGATAGCGTATTGGGCTAAGCGGCACCTCAAAGCGCATGGAATGACGAGTAAAATGCATTAATAAACTTCTAGGATAAGGCAAACGGAGATCCGATTAGACCATTTTATGTTACGGTTAATATAAGAATTCAGCGTAATTCTATCACATTTGTTCAATTTACGTCGTTCCTATTTCAGATAGCATACTGGGCTAGGCGGCATCTTAAAGCGCGTGGAATGGCGAGTAAAATGCACTATTAAACTTCTATAATAGGGCAATCAGAGACCCGATTAGATCATTTTATATTTTGGTTAATATAAGGATTCAGCGTAATTCTATCACATTTGTTCAATTTACGTCGCTCCTATTTCAGATAGCGCATTGGGCTAAGCGGCATCTCAAAGCGCATGAAATGGCGAGTAAAATGCACTATTAAACTTCTAGGGTAAGGCAAGCAGAGACCCGATTAGATCATTTTATATTACGGTTAATATAAGAATTCAGCGTAATTCTATCACATTTGTTCAACATACGTCGCTCCTATTTCAGATAGTGTACTCGGATAGGCGGCATCTCAAAGCGCATGAAATGGCGTGTAAAATGCACTATTAAACTTCTAGGGTAGGGCGAACAGAGACCCGATTACATCATTTTATATTATGGTTAATTTAAGAATTCAGGAAAAATTCTATCACATTTGTTCAATTTGCGTCGCTCCTATTTCAGATAGCGTATTGGGCTAAGCGGCATCTCAAAGCGCATGAAATGACGAATAAAATGCACTATTAAGCTTGTACGCTAGGGCGAACAGAGACCCGATTAGATCATTTAACATTATGGTAAATAAAAGAATTCAGCGAAATTCTATCGCATTTGTTCAATTTACGTCGCTCCTATTTCAGATAGCGTACTGGGCTAGGCGGCATCTCAAAGCGCATGAAATGACGAGTAAAATGCTCTATTAAACTTCTAGGGTAGGGCAAACAGAGACCCGATTACATCATTTTATATTATGGTTAATTTAAGAATTCAGGAAAAATTCTATCACATTTGTTCAATTTGCGTCGCTCCTATTTCAGATAGCGTATTGGGCTAAGCGGCATCTCAAAGCGCATGAAATGACGAATAAAATGCACTATTAAGCTTGTACGCTAGGGCGAACAGAGACCCGATTAGATCATTTAACATTATGGTAAATAAAAGAATTCAGCGAAATTCTATCACATTTGTTCAATTTACGTCGCTCCTATTTCAGATAGCGTACTGGGCTAGGCGGCATCTCAAAGCGCATGAAATGACGAGTAAAATGCTCTATTAAACTTCTAGGGTAGGGCAAACAGAGACCCGATTAGGTCATTTCATATTATGGTTAATTTAAGAATTCAGCGAAATTCTATCACATTTGTTCAAGTTACATCGCTCCTATTTCAGATAGCTTATTGGGCTAAGCGGCATCTCAAAGCGCATGAAATGGCGAGTAAAATGCACTATTAAACTTCTAGGATAAGGCAAACAGAGACCCGATTAGATCATTTTATATTACGGTTAATATAAGAATTCAGCGTAATTCTGTGACATTTGTTTAACTAACGTAGCTCCTATTTCAGATAGCGTGCTGGGCTAGGCGGCATCTTAAAGCGTGTGTAATGGCGAGTAAAATGCACTATTAAACTTCTAGGGTAGGGCAAACAGAGAACCCATTAGATCATTTTATATTATGGTTAATTTAAGAATTCAGCGAAATTCTATCACATTTGTTCAATTTACGTCGCTGATATTTCAGATAGCGTATTGGGCTAAGCTGCATCTCAAAGCGCAAGAAATGGCGAGTAAAATGCACTATTAAACTTCTAGGGTAGGGCAAACAGAGATCCGATTAGGTCATTTCATATTATGGTTAATTTAAGAATTCAGAAAAATTCTATCACATTTGTTTAATTTACGTCGCTCCTATTTCAGATAGCGTATTGGGATAAGCGGCGCCTCAAAGCGCATGAAATGCTGAGTAAAATGCGCTATTAAACTTCTAGGGTAGGGCAATCAGAGACCCGATTAGATCATTTTATATTATGGTTAATTTAAGGATTCAGCAAAATTCTATCACATTTGTTCAATTTACGTTGCTCCTATTTCAGATAGCGTACTGGGCTAGGCGGCATCTTAAAGCGCGTGGAATGACGAGTAAAATGCACTATTAAACTTCTATGATAGGGCAATCAGAGACCCGATTAGATCATTTTATATTTTGGTTACTATAAGAATTCAGCGAAATTCTATCACATTTGTTCAATTTACATCGCTCCTATTTCAGATAGCGTATTGGGCTAAGCGGCATCTCAATGCGCATGAAATGGCCAGTAAAATGCACTATTAAACTTCCAGGATAAGGCAAACGGAGACCCGATTAGACCATTTCATATTACGGTTAATATAAGAATTCAGCGTTATCCTATCACATTTGTTCAACTTACGTCGCTCCTATTTCAGATAGCGTACTGGGCTACGCGGTATCTTAAAGCGCGTGGAATGGCGAGTAAAATGCACTATTAAACTTCTAGGGTGGGGCAAGCAGAGACCCGATCAGATCATTTTATATTACGGTTAATATAAGAATTCAGCGAAGTTCTATCACATTTGTTCAATTTACGTCGCTCCTATTTCAGATAGCTTATTGGGCTAAGCGGCAACTCAGAGCGCATGAAATGACAAGTGAAATGCACTGTTAAACTTCTAGGGTAGGGCGAACAAAGACCCGATTAGAACATTTTATATTTTGGTTAATATAAGAATTCAGCGAAATTCTGTCACATTTGTTCAATTTACGTCGCCCCTATTTCAGAAAGCGTACTGGGCTAGGCGGCATCTCAAATCGCGTGGAATGGCGAGTAAAATGCACTCTTAAACATCTATGATAGGGCAATCAGAGACCCGATTAGATCATTTTATATTTTGGTTAATATAAGAATTCAGCGAAATTCTATCACATTTGTTCAATTTACGTCGCTCCTATTTCGGATAGCGTATTGGGCTAAGCTGCATCTCAAAGCGCAAGAAATGGCTCGTAAAATGCACTATTAAACTTCTAGGGTAGGGCAATCAGAGACCAGATTAAATCATTTTATATTATGGTTAATTTAAGAATTCAGCAAAATTCTATCACATTTGTTCAATTTACGTCGTTCCTATTTCAGATAGCATACTGGGCTAGGCGGCATCTTAAAGCGCGTGGAATGGCGAGTAAAATGCACTATTAAACTTCTATGATAGGGCAATCAGAGACCCGATTAGATCATTTTATATTTTGGTTAATATAAGGATTCAGCGTAATTCTATCACATTTGTTCAATTTACGTCGCTCCTATTTCAGATAGCGTATTGGGCTAAGCGCCATCTCAAAGCGCATGAAATGGCGATTAAAATGCACTATTAAACTTCTAGGGTAAGGCAAACAGAGACCCGATTAGATCATTTTATATTACGGTTAATATAAGAATTCAGCGTAATTCTATCACATTTGTTCAACATGCGTCGCTCCTATTTCAGATAGTGTACTGGGCTAGGCGGCATCTTAAAGCGCGTGGAAGGGCGAGTAAAATGCACTATTAAACTTCCAGGGTAGGGCAATCAGAGACCCGATTAGATCATTTTATATTATGGTTAATTTAAGTATTCAGCAAAATTCTATCACATTTGTTCAATTTACGTGGTTCCTATTTCAGATAGCGTATTGGGCTAAGCGGCATCTCAAAGCGCATGAAATGGCGAGTAAAATTCACTATTAAACTTCTAGGGTAAGGGAAACAGAGACCCGATTAGATCATTTTATATTACGGTTAATATAAGAATTCAGCGTAATTCTATCACATTTGTTCAACATGCGTCGCTCCTATTTCAGATAGTGTACTGGGCTAGGCGGCATCTTAAAGCGCGTGGAAGGGCGAGTAAAATGCACTACTAAACTTCTGTGGTAGGGCAATCAGAGTCCCGTTTAGATCATTTTATGTATTGTTTAATATAAGATTTCAGGGAAATTCTATCACATTTGTTCAATTTACGTCGCTCCTATTTCAGATAGCGTATTGGGCTAAGCGGCATCTCAAAGCGTATGAAATGACGAGAGAAATGCACTATTAAACTTCTTGGATAGGGCAAACAGAGACCCGATTAGATCATTTTATATTACGGTTAATATAAGAATTCAGCGAAATTCTATCACATTTGTTCAATTTACGTCGCTCCTATTTCAGATAGCGTATTGGGCTATGCGGCATCTCAAAGCGCATGAAATGACGAGAGAAATGCACTATTAAACTTCTTGGGTAGGGCGAACAGAGACCCGATTACATCATTTTATATTATGGTTACTTTAAGAATTCAGCAAAATTCTATCACATTTGTTAAATTTACGTCGCTCCTATTTCAGATAGCGTACTGGGCTACGCGGTATCTTAAAGCGCGTGCAATGGCGAGTAAAATGCACTATTAAACTTCTAGGATAAGGCAAACGGAGACCCGATTAGACCATTTTATATTACGTTTAATATAAGAATTCAGCGTTATTCTATCACATTTGTTCAACTTACGTCGCTCCTATTTCAGAAAGCGTACTGGGCTAGGCGGCATCTCAAAGCGCGTGGAATGGCGAGTAAAATGCACTCTTAAACATCTATGATAGGGCAATCAGAGACCCGATTAGATCATTTTATATTTTGGTTAATATAAGAATTCAGCGAAATTCTATCACATTTGTTCAATTTACGTCGCTCCTACTTCGGATAGCGTATTGGGCTAAGCTGCATCTCAAAGCGCAAGAAATGGCTCGTAAAATGCACTATTAAACTTCTAGGGTAGGGCAATCAGAGACCAGATTAGATCATTTTATATTATGGTTAATTTAAGAATTCAGCAAAATTCTATCACATTTGTTCAATTTACGTCGTTCCTATTTCAGATAGCATACTGGGCTAGGCGGCATCTTAAAGCGCGTGGAATGGCGAGTAAAATGCACTATTAAACTTCTATGATAGGGCAATCAGAGACCCGATTAGATCATTTTATATTTTGGTTAATATAAGGATTCAGCGTAATTCTATCACATTTGTTCAATTTACGTCGCTCCTATTTCAGATAGCGTATTGGGCTAAGCGGCATCTCAAAGCGCATGAAATGGCGAGTAAAATGCACTATTAAACTTCTAGGGTAAGGCAAACAGAGACCCGATTAGATCATTTTATATTACGGTTAATATAAGAATTCAGCGTAATTCTATCACATTTGTTCAACATGCGTCGCTCCTATTTCAGATAGTGTACTGGGCTAGGCGGCATCTTAAAGCGCGTGGAAGGGCGAGTAAAATGCACTATTAAACTTCCAGGGTAGGGCAATCAGAGACCCGAATAGATCATTTTACATTACGGTTAATATAAGTATTCAGGGAACTTCTATCACATTTGTGCAATTTACGTCGCTCCTATTTCAGACAGCTTATTGGGCTATGCGGCATCTCAAAGCGCATGAAATGACGAGTAAAATGCACTATTAAACTTCTAGGGTAGGGCAATCAGAGACCCGATTAGATCATTTTATATTATGGTTAATTTAAGAATTCAGCAAAATTCTATCACATTTGTTCAATTTACGTCGTTCCTATTTCAGATAGCATACTGGGCTAGGCGGCATCTTAAAGCGCGTGGAATGGCGAGTAAAATGCACTATTAATCTTCTATGATAGGGCAATCAGAGACCCGATTAGATCATTTTATATTTTGGTTAATATAAGAATTCAGCGTAATTCTATCACATTTGTTCAATTTACGTCGCTCCTATATCAGATAGCATATTGGGCTAAGCGGCATCTCAAAGCGCATGAAATGGCGAGTAAAATGCACTATTAAACTTCTAGGGTAAGGCAAACAGAGACCCGATTAGATCATTTTATATTACGGTTAATATAAGAATTCAGCGTTATTCTATCACATTTGTTCAACTTACGTCGCTCCTATTTCAGAAAGCGTACTCGGATAGGCGGCATCTTAAAGCGCGTGGAATGGCGAGTAAAATGCACTATTAAACTTCTCGGGTAATGCAAACAGAGACCCGATTAGATCATTTTATATTACGGTTAATATAAGAATTCAGCGAAATTCTATCACATTTGTTCAATTTACGTCGCTCCTATTTCAGATAGCGTATTGGGCTATGCGGCATCTCAAAGCGCATGAAATGACGAGAGAAATGCGCTATTAAACTTCTTGGGTAGGGCGAACAGAGACCCGATTACATCATTTTATATTATGGTTAATTTAAGAATTCAGCAAAATTCTATCACATTTGTTCAATTTACGTCGCTCCTATTTCAGATAGCGTACTGGGCTACGCGGTATCTTAAAGCGCGTGGAATGGCGAGTAAAATGCACTATTAAACTTCTAGGATAAGGCAAACGGAGACCCGATTAGACCATTTTATATTACGGTTAATATAAGAATTCAGCGTTATTCTATCACATTTGTTCAACTTACGTCGCTCCTATTTCAGAAAGCGTACTCGGATAGGCGGCATCTTAAAGCGCGTGGAATGGCGAGTAAAATGCACTATTAAACTTCTCGGGTAATGCAAACAGAGACCCGATTAGATCATTTTATATTACGGTTAATATAAGATTTCAGGGAAATTCTATCACATTTGTTCAATTTACGTCGCTCCTATTTCAGATAGCTATTGGGCTAAGCGGCATCTCAAAGCGCATGAAATGACGAGAGAAATGCACTATTAAACTTCTTGGGTAGGGCGAACAGAGACCCGATTACATCATTTTACATTATGGTTAATATAAGAATTCAGCGAAATTCTATCACTTTTGTTCAATTTACGTCGCTCCTATTTCAGATGGCGTATTGGGCTAAGCGGCATCTCAAATCGCAGGAAATGGCGAGTAAAATGCACTATTAAACTTCTAGGATAAGGCAAACAGAGACCCGATTAGATCATTTTATATTCGGGTTAATATAATAATTTAGCGTAATTCTGTGACATTTGTTCAACTTACGTAGCTCCTATTTCAGATAGCGTGCTGGGCTAGGCGGCAACTTAAAGCGCGTGGAATGGCGAGTAAAATGCACTGTTAAACTTCTATGATAGGGCAATCAGAGACCCGATAAGATCATTTTATATTTTGGTTAATATAAGAATTCAGCGAAATTCTATCACATTTGTTCAATTTACGTCGCTCCTATTTCAGATAGCTTATTGGGCTAAGCGGCATCGCAAAGCGCATGAATTGACGAGTAAAATGCACTATTAAACTTCTTGGGTAGGGCGAACAGAGACCCGATTACATCATTTTATATTATGGTTAATTTAAGAATTCAGCAAAATTCTATCACATTTGTTCAATTTACGTCGCTCCTATTTCAGATAGCGTACTGGGCGAGGCGGTATCTTAAAGCGCGAGGAATGACGAGTAAAATGCACTATTAAACTTCTATGATAGGGCAATCAGAGACCCGATTAGATCATTTTATATTTTGGTTAATATAAGAATTCAGCGAAATTCTATCACATTTGTTCAATTTACGTCGCTCCTATTTCAGATAGCTTATTGGGCTAAGCGGCATCTCAAAGCGCATGAAGTGGCGAGTAAAATGCACTATTAAACTTCTAGGGTAGGGCGAACAAAGACCCGATTAGATCATTTTACATTAAGGTTAATATAAGAATTCAGCGAAATTCTATCACATTTGTTCAATTTACATCGCTCCTATTTCAGATACCGACTTGTGCTAGGCGGCATCTTAAAGCGTGTGTAATGGCGAGTAAAATGCACTATTAAACTTCTATGATAGGGCAATCAGAGACCCGATTAGATCATTTTATATTTTGGTTAATATAAGAATTCAGCGAAATTCTATCACATTTGTTCAATTTACGTCGCTCCAATTTCAGATAGCTTATTGGGCTAAGCGGCATCGCAAAGCGCATGAATTGACGAGTGAAATGCACTATTAAACTTCTTGGGTAGGGCGAACAGAGACCCGATTACATCATTTTATATTATGGTTAATATAAGAATTCAGCGAAATTCTATCACATTTGTTCAATTTACATCGCTCCTATTTCAGATAGCGCCTTGTGCTAAGCGGCATCTCAAAGCGCAGGAAATGGCGAGTAAAATGCACTATTAAACTTCTAGGGTAGGGTAAACAGAGACCCCATTAGATCATTTTATATTATGGTTAATTTAAGAATTCAGCGAAATTCTCTCACATTTGTTCAATTTACGTCGCTGATATTTCAGATAGCTATTGGGCTAAGCGGCATCTTAAAGCGCGTGGAATGACGAGTAAAATGCACTATTAAACTTCTATGATAGGGCAATCAGAGACCCGATTAGATCATTTTATATTTTGGTTAATATAAGGATTCAGCGAAATTCTCTCACATTTGTTCAATTTACGTCGCTCCTATTTCAGATAGCGTACTGGGCGAGGCGGTATCTTAAAGCGCGAGGAATGACGAGTAAAATGCACTATTAAACTTCTATGATAGGGCAATCAGAGACCCGATTAGGTCATTTCATATTATGGTTAATTTAAGAATTCAGAAAAATTCTATCACATTTGTTCAATTTACGTCGCTCCTATTTCAGATAGCTTATTGGGCTAAGCGGCATCTCAAAGCGCATGAAGTGGCGAGTAAAATGCACTATTAAACTTCTAGGGTAGGGCGAACAAAGACCCGATTAGATCATTTTACATTAAGGTTAATATAAGAATTCAGCGAAATTCTATCACATTTGTTCAATTTACATCGCTCCTATTTCAGATACCGACTTGTGCTAGGCGGCATCTTAAAGCGTGTGTAATGGCGAGTAAAATGCACTATTAAACTTCTATGATAGGGCAATCAGAGACCCGATTAGATCATTTTATATTTTGGTTAATATAAGAATTCAGCGAAATTCTATCACATTTGTTCAATTTACGTCGCTCCAATTTCAGATAGCTTATTGGGCTAAGCGGCATCGCAAAGCGCATGAATTGACGAGTGAAATGCACTATTAAACTTCTTGGGTAGGGCGAACAGAGACCCGATTACATCATTTTATATTATGGTTAATATAAGAATTCAGCGAAATTCTATCACATTTGTTCAATTTACATCGCTCCTATTTCAGATAGCGCCTTGTGCTAAGCGGCATCTCAAAGCGCAGGAAATGGCGAGTAAAATGCACTATTAAACTTCTAGGGTAGGGTAAACAGAGACCCCATTAGATCATTTTATATTATGGTTAATTTAAGAATTCAGCGAAATTCTCTCACATTTGTTCAATTTACGTCGCTGATATTTCAGATAGCTATTGGGCTAAGCGGCATCTTAAAGCGCGTGGAATGACGAGTAAAATGCACTATTAAACTTCTATGATAGGGCAATCAGAGACCCGATTAGATCATTTTATATTTTGGTTAATATAAGGATTCAGCGAAATTCTCTCACATTTGTTCAATTTACGTCGCTGATATTTCAGATAGCGTATTGGGCTAAGCGGCATCTCAAAGCGCAAGAAATGGCGAGTAAAATGCACTATTAAACTTCTAGGGTAGGGCAAACAGAGACCCGATTAGGTCATTTCATATTATGGTTAATTTAAGAATTCAGAAAAATTCTATCACATTTGTTCAATTTACGTCGCTCCTATTTCAGATAGCGTACCCGGATAGGCGGCATCTTAAAGCGCGAGGAATGGCGAGTAAAATGCACTATTAAACTTCTATGATGGGGCAATCAGAGACCCTTTTTTTTTTTTTTTACGTGGAGGAAACCTTCAGAAGGCACCCCGGACCCTGGGGTGGGGTCCTGGGTAGTGCGGGATTTTTACCCGCTAAAACCTCCACGGTGACCTATCCTCTGGCGTGTAAGGGAGGGCTCCGGGAACCCCATAAGGACACGACTCGGAGTCCTCCCAACGCCGAGGCGCGAAAGCGCCCCATCCTCGGGGGTCAAACGGACCCCCTTCATACCTCCAGGCGACGTTGCATCGGTCACCCAGCAACGCCGCCTCCTCCTCGGGATCGCTGACTTCGGCGGACGGGCCCCCTACCCTGTTCCGCCTGCGATCCCGTGCGATCGTTGCGAGGAACACAATATTCCGCGCCACGATCGCTCTAGCGTCGGCCGTAGCCGACCGTCCGGCTTCGTTCGCGGGAGGGAATAAACCCACGCCCCTCCCCAAGCGCCGCCTTCTGCCCTACACGCTGGGAGGCCGGCGGCGGGACCACGCTCTGCCCCGCCTGCCGCTCCCTCTGCCCCGGCGGGCGGGATGGGAAGTCCGTTCCCTATCCCGCTCCGCGGCCTCCTTCTGCAGCATCACGCGCTCGCAGAAGGAGGCCATTGCGCTCCAGGCGCTACTGCTGCCGACCATCTTACTCGCGATGGCCGGCAGCGACAAGTCCGTCCCGACTTCGTTTGCGAGGACACGGCGCTCCTCGACCCATGCCGAGCACACCTCTAGGGTGTGTTGCGCCGTGTCCTCATCCGCCCCGCAGTGATGACACTGCGGGGTGGCCTCCCTACCGATTCGACGCAGGAACTCACCGAAGCAGCCATGCCCGGTGAACACCTGCGTCACGCGGTAGGTCAGCCTTCCCGGCCTGCTGCCTGTCCATTGATCCAGGACAGGCAGCACGGCCTGGACGGCTCTCCGAGTGGCATTCGTTGGCTCCCTGAGCCAGCTCTGCCACTCGTTTAACGAGAGCCGTCTCGCCTCCGCCTTCACCGCCTCGACCGCCTGAGGGTTCAGGGGCGCCCCACCGAGGCCGCGGAGTTCGCGGAGACGTTTATATGTCTCCGCATTCTCCACCGCGGACACCTCAAATGGGAGCAGCCCCGCCAGCGCACTTGCTGCCGCGCACGAGATGGTGCGGTAGCCCCGGACGATCCTGATGGCCAGCTTGCGATGCACTCGCCGCAGCAGCATTCTGCTGCGCGTGCTGGCCATCAGATCGTCGGACCAAACCGGGGCCCCGTACAGGGCCATCATGCGCACCACCCCGGCGTACAGGTGGCGAACCCTCTCCTCCGGTCCCCCCAGGTTGGGAAGCAGGCGGCCCAATGCCGCGGCTGCGATCTCAACCCGGGGGACCAGGCGGTCGAAGTGGGCGGTGAAGGCCCAGGCCCTGTCCAGGGTGAGGCCGAGGTATTTCATCTCGGCCCCCACCCTGACACAGGCACCTCCGACTCGGATCAGCGGCTGGGGCGGCCTCACACGTCTAGGACCACCGTGGAACCAGATGGCCTCGGTTTTGTGTGGGGCCACTCTCAGTCCCAGCCGCTGTATCCGCGCCACCACGCGGGCCGGGCAATCAGAGACCCGATTAGATCACTTTATATTTTGGTTAATATAAGAATTCAGCGAAATTCTATCACATTTGTTCAATTTACCTCACTCCTATTTCAGATAGCGACTTGTGCTAAGCGGCATCTCAAAGCGCAAGAAATGGCGAGTAAAATGCACTATTAAACTTCTAGGGTAGGGCAAACAGAGACCACATTAGATCATTATATATTATGGTTAATTTAAGAATTCAGCGAAATTCTCTCACATTTGTTCAATTTACGTCGCTGATATTTCAGATAGCGGATTGGGCTAAGCGGCATCTCAAAGCGCAAGAAATGGCGAGTAAAATGCACTATTAAACTTCTAGGGTAGGGCAAACAGAGACCCGATTAGGTCATTTCATATTATGGTTAATTTAAGAATTCAGCAAAATTCTATCACATTTGTTCAATTTACGTCGCTCCTATTTCAGATAGCGTACTGGGCTAAGCGGCATCTCAAAGCGCAAGAAATGGCGAGTAAAATGCACTATTAAACTTCTAGGGTAGGGCAAACAGAGACCCGATTAGATCATTTTAGATTACGGTTAATATAAGATTTCAGGGAACTTCTATCACATTTGTTCAATTTACGTCGCTCCTATTTCAGACAGCTTATTGGGCTAAGCGGCATCTCAAAGCGCATGAAATGACGAGTAAAATGCACTATTAAACTTCTAGGGTAGGGCAATCAGAGACCCGATTAGATCATTTTATATTATGGTTAATTTAAGAATTCAGCAAAATTCTATCACATTTGTTCAATTTACGTCGCTCCTATTTCAGAAAGCGTACTGGGCTAAGCGGCATCTCAAAGCGCAAGAAATGGCGAGTAAAATGCACTATTAAACTTCTAGGGTAGGGCAAACAGAGACCCGATTAGATCATTTTAGATTACGGTTAATATAAGAATTCAGCGTAATTCTGTCACATTTGTTCAACTTACGTAGCTCCTATTTCAGATAGCGTACTGGGCTAGGCGGCAACTTAAAGCGCGTGGAATGGCGAGTAAAATGCACTATTACACTTCTATGATAGGGCAATCAGAGACCCAATTAGATCATTTTATATTTTGGTTAATATAAGAATTCAGCGAACTTCTATCACATTTGTTTAATTTACGTCGCTCCTATTTCAGATAGCGTATTGGGATAAGCGGCATCTCAAAGCGCATGAAATGCCGAGTAAAATGCGCTATTAAACTTCTAGGGTAGGGCAATCAGTGACCCGAATAGATCATTTTATATTACGGTTAATATAAGAATTCAGCAAAATTCTATCACATTTGTTCAATTTACGTCGCCCCTATTTCAGATAGCGTACTGGGCTACGCGGTATCTTAAAGCGCGTGGAATGGCGAGTAAAATGCACTATTAAACTTCTAGGATAAGGCAAACGGAGACCCGATTAGACCATTTTATATTACGGTTAATATAAGAATTCAGCGTTATTCTATCACATTTGTTCAACTTACGTCGCTCCTATTTCAGAAAGCGTACTCGGATAGGCGGCATCTTAAAGCGCGTGGAATGGCGAGTAAAACGCTCTATTAAACTTCTCGGGTAATGCAAACAGAGACCCGATTAGATCATTTTATATTACGGTTAATATAAGATATCAGGGAACTTCTATCACATTTGTTCAATTTACGTCGCTCCTATTTCAGACAGCTTATTGGGCTAAGCGGCATCTCAAAGCGCATGAAATGACGAGTAAAATGCACTATTAAACTTCTAGGGTAGGGCAATCAGAGACCCGATTAGTTCATTTTATATTTTGGTTAATATAAGAATCCAGCGAAATTCTATCACATTTGTTCAATTTACGTCGCTCCTATTTCAGATAGCGTATTGGGCTAAGCGGCATCTCAAAGCGCACGAAAGGGCGAGTAAAATGCACTATTAAACTTCTAGGGTGGGGCAAGCAGAGACCCGATCAGATCATTTTATATTACGGTTAATATCAGAATTCAGCGAAGTTCTATCACATTTGTTCAATTTACGTCGCTCCTATTTCAGATAGCTTATTGGGCTAAGCGGCAACTCAGAGCGCATGAAATGACGAGTGAAATGCACTGTTAAACTTCTAGGGTAGGGCGAACAAAGACCCGATTAGATCATTTTACATTTAGGTTAAAATAAGAATTCAGCGAAATTCTATCACTTTTGTTCAATTTACGTCGCTCCTATTTCAGATAGCGTATTGGGCTAACCGGCATCTCAAAGCGCAAGAAATGGCGAGTAAAATGCACTATTAAACTTCTAGGATAAGGCAAACAGAGACCCGATTAGATCATTTTATATTACGGTTAATATAAGAATTCAGCGTAATTCTGTCACATTTGTTCAAGTTACGTAGCTCCTATTTCAGATAGCGTACTGGGCTAGGCGGCAACTTAAACCGCGTGGAATGACGAGTAAAATGCACTATTAAACTTCTATGATAGGGCAATCAGAGTCCAGTTTAGATCATCTTATATTTTGTTTAATATAAGATTTCAGGGAAATTCTATCACATTTGTTCAATTTACGTCGCTCCTATTTCAGATAGCTATTGGGCTAAGCGGCATCTCAAAGCGCATGAAATGACGAGAGAAATGCACTATTAAACTTCTAGGGTAGGGCGAACAGAGTTCCGATTACATCATTTTATATTATGGTTAATTTAAGAATTCAGCAAAATTCTATCACATTTGTTCAATTTACGTCGTTCCTATTTCAGATAGCATACTGGGCTAGGCGGCATCTTAAAGCGCGTGGACTGGCGAGTAAAATGCACTATTAATCTTCTATGATAGGGCAATCAGAGACCCGATTAGATCATTTTATATTACGGTTAATATAAGAATTCAGCGTAATTCTGTCACATTTGTTCAAGTTACGTAGCTCCTATTTCAGATAGCGTACTGGGCTAGGCGGCAACTCAAACCGCGTGGAATGGCGAGTAAAATGCACTATTAAACTTCTATGATAGGGCAATCAGAGACCCGATTAGTTCATTTTATATTTTGGTTAATATAAGAATCCAGCGAAATTCTATCACATTTGTTCAATTTATGTCGCTCCTATTTCAGATAGCGTATTGGGCTAAGCGGCATCTCAAAGCGCACGAAAGGGCGAGTAAAATGCACTATTAAACTTCTAGGGTGGGGCAAGCAGAGACCCGATCAGATCATTTTATATTACGGTTAATATCAGAATTCAGCGAAGTTCTATCACATTTGTTCAACTTACGTCGCTCCTATTTCAGATAGCTTATTGGGCTAAGCGGCAACTCAGAGCGCATGAAATGACGAGTGAAATGCACTGTTAAACTTCTAGGGTAGGGCGAACAAAGACCCGATTAGATCATTTTACATTTAGGTTAAAATAAGAATTCAGCGAAATTCTATCACTTTTGTTCAATTTACATCGCTCCTATTTCAGATAGCGTATTGGGCTAACCGGCATCTCAAAGCGCAAGAAATGGCGAGTAAAATGCACTATTAAACTTCTAGGATAAGGCAAACAGAGACCCGATTAGATCATTTTATATTACGGTTAATATAAGAATTCAGCGTAATTCTGTCACATTTGTTCAAGTTACGTAGCTCCTATTTCAGATAGCGTACTGGGCTAGGCGGCAACTTAAACCGCGTGGAATGACGAGTAAAACGCACTATTAAACTTCTATGATAGGGCAATCAGAGTCCAGTTTAGATCATCTTATATTTTGTTTAATATAAGATTTCAGGGAAATTCTATCACATTTGTTCAATTTACGTCGCTCCTATTTCAGATAGCTATTGGGCTAAGCGGCATCTCAAAGCGCATGAAATGACGAGAGAAATGCACTATTAAACTTCTTGGGTAGGGCGAACAGAGTTCCGATTACATCATTTTATATTATGGTTAATTTAAGAATTCAGCAAAATTCTATCACATTTGTTCAATTTACGTCGCTCCTATTTCAGATAGCGTACTGGGCTAGGCGGCATCTTAAAGCGCGTGGAATGACGAGTAAAATGCACTATTAAACTTCTATGATAGGGCAATCAGAGACCCGATTAGATCATTTTATATTTTGGTTAATATAAGAATTCAGCGAAATTCTATCACATTTGTTCAATTTACGTCGATCCTATTTCAGATAGCTTATTGGGCTAAGCGGAATCTCAAAGCGCATGAAGTGGCGAGTAAAATGCACTATTAAACTTCTAGGGTAGGGCGAACAAAGACCCGATTAGATCATTTTACATTAAGGTTAATATAAGAATTCAGCGAAATTCTATCACATTTGTTCAATTTACGTCGCTCCTATTTCAGATAGCGTATTGGGCTAAGCGACATCTCAAAGCGCAAGAAATGGCGAGTAAAATGCACTGTTAAACTTCTAGGGTAGGGCAAACAGAGACCCGATTAGATCATTTTATATTATGGTTAATTTAAGAATTCAGCGAAATTCTATCACATTTGTTCAATTTACGTTGCTCCTATTTCAGATAGCGTACTGGGCGAGGCGGCATCTTAAAGCGCGTGCAATGACGAGTAAAATGCACTATTAAACTTCTATGATAGGGCAATCAGAGACCCGATTAGATCATCTTATATTTTGGTTAATATAAGCATTCAGCGAAATTCTATCACATTTGTTCAATTTACGTCGTTCCTATTTCAGATAGCGTACTGGGCTAGGCGGCATCTTAAAGCGTGTGTAATGGCGAGTAAAATGCACTATTAACCTTCTATGATAGGGCAATCAGAGACCCGATTAGATCATTTTATATTTTGGTTAATATAAGAATTCAGCGAAATTCTATCACATTTGTTCAATTTACGTCGCTCCTA
The DNA here is from genome assembly GCA_916610135.2 of Macropis europaea. Lineage (NCBI taxonomy): Eukaryota > Metazoa > Arthropoda > Insecta > Hymenoptera > Melittidae > Macropis > Macropis europaea. The sequence continues at coordinate 84,259 of CAKAJE020001925.1, forward strand.
TATCAGATAGCTTATTGGGCTAAGCGGCATCTCAAAGCGCATGAAATGGCGAGTAAAATGCACTATTAAACTTCTATGGTAATGCAAACAGAGACCCGATTAGATCATTTTATATTACGGTTAATATAAGAATTCAGCGTAATTCTATCACATGTGTTCAACATGCGTCGCTCCTATTTCAGATAGTGTACTGGGCTAGGCGGCATCTTAAAGCGCGTGGAAGGGCGAGTAAAATGCACTACTAAACTTATATGATAGGGCAATCAGAGTCCCGTTTAGATCATTTTATATTTTGTTTAATATAAGGTTTCAGGGAAATTCTATCACATTTGTTCAATTTACGTCGCTCCTATTTCAGATAGCTATTGGGCTAAGAGGCATCTCAAAGCGCATGAAATGACGAGAGAAATGCACTATTAAACTTCTTGGGTAGGGCGAACAGAGACCACATTAGATCATTTTATATTATGGTTAATTTAAGAATTCAGCAAAATTCTATCACATTTGTTCAATTTACATGCTCCTATTTCAGATAGCGACTTGTGCTAAGCGGCATCTCAAAGCGCAAGAAATGGCGAGTAAAATGCACTATTAAACTTCTAGGGTAGGGCAAACAGAGACCACATTAGATCATTTTATATTATGGTTAATTTAAGAATTCAGAGAAATTCTCTCACATTTGTTCAATTTACGTCGCTGATATTTCAGATAGCGTATTGGGCTAAGCGGCATCTCAAAGCGCAAGAAATGGCGAGTAAAATGCACTATTAAACTTCTAGGGTAGGGCAAACAGAGACCCGATTAGGTCATTTCATATTATGGTTAATTTAAGAATTCAGAAAAATTCTATCACATTTGTTCAATTTACGTCGTTCCTATTTCAGATAGCATACTGGGCTAGGCGGCAACTTAAAGCGCGCGGAATGGCGAGTAAAATGCACTATTAAACTTCTATGATAGGGCACACAGAGACCTGATTAGATCATTTTATATTATGGTTAATTTAAGAATTCAGCGAAATTCTATCACATTTGTTCAATTTACATCGCTCCTATTTCAGATAGCGTATTGGGCTAAGCGGCATCTCAATGCGCATGAAATGGCCAGTAAAATGCACTATTAAACTTCTAGGATAAGGCAAACGGAGACCCGATTAGACCATTTCATATTACGGTTAATATAAGAATTCAGCGTGATTCTATCGCATTTGTTCAACTTACGTCGCTCCTATTTCAGATAGCGTACTGGGCTAGGCGGCATCTTAAAGCGCGTGGAATGCCGAGCAAAATGCACTCTTAGTCTTCTATGATAGGGCAATCAGAGTCCCGATTAGATCATTTTATATTACGGTTAATATAAGAATTCAGCGTAATTCTATCACATTTGTTCAACATACGTCGCTCCTATTTCAGATAGTGTACTGGGCTAGGCGGCATCTTAAAGCGCGTGGAAGGGCGAGTAAAATGCACTACTAAACTTCTATGATAGGGCAATCAGAGTCCCGTTTAGATCATTTTATATTATGGTTAATTTAAGAATTCAGCGAAATTCTATCACATTTGTTCAATTTACATCGCTCCTATTTCAGATAGCGTACTGGGCTAGGCGGCATCTTAAAGCGCGTGGAATGGCGAGCAAAATGCACTCTTAATCTTCTATGACAGGGCAATCAGAGACCCGATTAGATCATTTTATATTTTGGTTAATATAAGAATTCAGCGAAATTCTATCACATTTGTTCAATTTACGTCGCTCCTATTTCAGATAGCGTATTGGGCTAAGCGGCATCTCAAAGCGCAAGAAATGGCGAGTAAAATGCACTATTAAACTTCTAGGGTAGGGCAAACAGAGACCCCATTAGATCATTTTATATTATGGTTAATTTAAGAATTCAGCGAAATTCTATCACATTTGTTCAATTTACGTTGCTCCTATTTCAGATAGCGTACTGGGCGAGGCGGCATCTTAAAGCGCGTGCAATGACGAGTAAAATGCACTATTAAACTTCTATGATAGGGCAATCAGAGACCCGATTAGATCATTTTATATTTTGGTTAATATAAGAATTCAGCGAAATTCTATCACATTTGTTCAATTTACGTCGCTCCAATTTCAGATACCTTATTGGGCTAAGCGGCATCGCAAAGCGCATGAATTGACGAGTGAAATGCACTATTATACTTCTTGGGTAGGGCGAACAAAGACCCGATTAGATCATTATACATTAAGGTTAATATAAGAATTCAGCGAAATTCTATCACATTTGTTCAATTTACATCGCTCCTATTTCAGATAGCGACTTGTGCTAAGCGGCATCTCAAAGCGCAGGAAATGGCGAGTAAAATGCACTATTAAACTTCTAGGGTAGGGTAAACAGAGACCCCATTAGATCATTTTATATTATGGTTAATTTAAGAATTCAGCGAAATTCTCTCACATTTGTTCAATTTACGTCGCTGATATTTCAGATAGCGTATTGGGCTAAGCGGCATCTCAAAGCGCAAGAAATGGCGAGTAAAATGCACTATTAAACTTCTAGGGTAGGGCAAACAGAGACCCGATTAGGTCATTTCATATTATGGTTAATTTAAGAATTCAGAAAAATTCTATCACATTTGTTCAATTTACGTCGCTCCTATTTCAGATAGCGTACCCGGCTAGGCGGCACCTTAAAGCGCGAGGAATGGCGAGTAAAATGCACTATTAAACTTCTATGATAGGGCAATCAGAGACCCGATTAAATCACTTTATATTTTGGTTAATATAAGAATTCAGCGAAATTCTATCACATTTGTTCAATTTACATCGCTCCTATTTCAGATAGCGACTTGTGCTAAGCGGCATCTCAAAGCGCAAGAAATGGCGAGTAAAATGCACTATTAAACTTCTAGGGTAGGGCAAACAGAGACCCGATTAGGTCATTTCATATTATGGTTAATTTTAGAATTCAGCGAAATTCTATCACATTTGTTCAAGTTGCATCGCTCCTATTTCAGATAGCTTATTGGGCTAAGCGGCATCTCAAAGCGCATGAAATGGCGAGTAAAATGCACTATTAAACTTCTAGGATAAGGCAAACAGAGACCCGATTAGATCATTTTATATTACGGTTAATATAAGAATTCAGCGTAATTCTGTCACATTTGTTCAAGTTACGTAGCTCCTATTTCAGATAGCGTACTGGGCTAGGCGGCAACTTAAACCGCGCGGAATGGCGAGTAAAATGCACTATTAAACTTCTATGATAGGGCAATCAGACACCCGATTAGTTCATTTTATATTTTGGTTAATATAAGAATCCAGCGAAATTCTATCACATTTGTTCAATTTACGTCGCTCCTATTTCAGATAGCGTATTGGGCTAAGCGGCATCTCAAAGCGCACGAAAGGGCGAGTAAAATGCACTATTAAACTTCTAGGGTGGGGCAAGCAGAGACCCGATCAGGTCATTTTATATTACGGTTAATATAAGAATTCAGCGAAGTTCTATCACATTTGTTCAATTTACGTCGCTCCTATTTCAGATAGCTTATTGGGCTAAGCGGCAACTCAGAGCGCATGAAATGACGAGTGAAATGCACTGTTAAACTTCTAGGGTAGGGCGAACAAAGACCCGATTAGATCATTTTACATTAAGGTTAAAATAAGAATTCAGCGAAATTCTATCACTTTTGTTCAATTTACGTCGCTCCTATTTCAGATGGCGTATTGGGCTAAGCGGCATCTCAAAGCGCAAGAAATGGCGAGTAAAATGCACTATTAAACTTCTAGGGTAGGGCAATCAGAGACCCGATTAGATCATTTTATATTACGGTTAACATAAGAATTCAGCGAAATTCTATCACATTTGTTCAATTTACGTCGCTCCTATTTCAGATAGCTTATTGGGCTAAGCGGCATCTCAAAGCGCATGAAGTGGCGAGTAAAATGCACTATTAAACTTCTTGGGTAGGGCGAACAGAGACCCGATTACATCATTTTATATTATGGTTAATTTAAGAATTCAGCAAAATTCTATCACATTTGTTCAATTTACGTCGCTCCTATTTCAGATAGCGTATTGGGCTAAGCGGCATCTCAAAGCGCATGGAATGGCGAGTGAAATGCACTATTAAACTTCTAGGGTAGGGCGAACAGACACCCGAATAGATCATTTTATATTACGGTTAATATAAGAATTCAGCGTAATTCTATCACATTTGTTCAACTAACGTCGCTCCTATTTCAGATAGCGTACTGGGCTAGGCGGTATCTTAAATCGCGTGGAATGGCGAGTAAAATGCACTATTAAACTTCTAGGATAAGGCAAACGGAGACCCGATTAGACCATTTTATATTACGGTTAATATAAGAATTCAGCGTTATTCTATCACATTTGTTCAACTTACGTCGCTCCTATTTCAGAAAGCGTACTCGGATAGGCGGCATCTTAAAGCGCGTGGAATGGCGAGTAAAATGCACTATTAAACTTCTCGGGTAATGCAAACAGAGACCCGATTAGATCATTTTATATTACGGTTAATATAAGATTTCAGGGAAATTCTATCAGATTTGTTCAATTTACGTCGCTCCTATTTCAGATAGCTATTGGGCTAAGCGGCATCTCAAAGCGCATGAAATGACGAGAGAAATGCACTATTAAACTTCTTGGGTAGGGCGAACAGAGACCCGATTACATCATTTTATATTATGGTTAATATAAGAATTCAGCGAAATTCTATCACATTTGTTCAATTTGCGTCGCTCCTATTTCAGATAGCGTATTGGGCTAAGCGGCATTTCAAAGCGCATGAAATGACGAATAAAATGCACTATTAAGCTTGTACGCTAGGGCGTACAGAGACCCGATAGGATCATTTAACATTATGGTAAATAAAAGAATTCAGCGAAATTCTATCACATTTGTTCAATTTACGTCGCTCCTATTTCAGATAGCGTACTGGGCTAGGCGGCACCTCAAAGCGCGTGGAATGGCGAGTAAAATGCACTATTAAACTTCTATGATAGGGCAATCAGAGACCCGATTAGTTCATTTTATATTTTGGTTAATATAAGAATCCAGCGAAATTCTATCACATTTGTTCAATTTACGTCGCTCCTATTTCAGATGGCGTATTGGGCTAAGCGGCAACTTAAACCGCGTGGAATGGCGAGTAAAATGCACTATTAAACTTCTATGATAGGGCAATCAGAGACCCGATTAGTTCATTTTATATTTTGGTTAATATTAGAATCCAGCGAAATTCCATCACATTTGTTCAATTTACGTCGCTCCTATTTCAGATGGCGTATTGGGCTAAGCGGCATCTCAAAGCGCACGAAAGGGCGAGTAAAATGCACTATTAAACTTCTAGGGTGGGGCAAGCAGAGACCCGATCAGATCATTTTATATTACGGTTAATATAAGAATTCAGCGAAGTTCTATCACATTTGTTCAATTTACGTCGCTCCTATTTCAGATAGCTTATTGGGCTAAGCGGCAACTCAGAGCGCATGAAATGTCGAGTGAAATGCACTGTTAAACTTCTAGGATAAGGCAAACAGAGACCCGATTAGAACATTTTATATTACGGTTAATATAAGAATTCAGCGTAATTCTGTGACATTTGTTCAACTTACGTAGCTCCTATTTCAGATAGCGTGCTGGGCTAGGCGGCTACTTAAAGCGCGTGGAATGGCGAGTAAAATGCACTGTTAAACTTCTATGATAGGGCAATCAGAGACCCGATAAGATCATTTTATATTTTGGTTAATATAAGAATTCAGCGAAATTCTATCACATTTGTTCAATTTACGTCGCTCCTATTTCAGATAGCTTATTGGGCTAAGCGGCATCGCAAAGCGCATGAATTGACGAGTAAAATGCACTATTAAACTTCTTGGGTAGGGCGAACAGAGACCCGATTACATCATTTTATATTATGGTTAATTTAAGAATTCAGCAAAATTCTATCACATTTGTTCAATTTACGTCGCTCCTATTTCAGATAGCGTACTGGGCGAGGCGGTATCTTAAAGCGCGAGGAACGACGAGTAAAATGCACTATTAAACTTCTATGATAGGGCAATCAGAGACCCGATTAGATCATTTTATATTTTGGTTAATATAAGAATTCAGCGAAATTCTATCACATTTGTTCAATTTACGTCGCTCCTATTTCAGATAGCTTATTGGGCTAAGCGGCATCTCAAAGCGCATGAAGTGGCGAGTAAAATGCACTATTAAACTTCTAGGGTTGGGCGAACAAAGACCCGATTAGATCATTTTACATTAAGGTTAATATAAGAATTCAGCGAAATTCTATCACATTTGTTCAATTTACATCGCTCCTATTTCAGATAGCGACTTGTGCTAAGCGGCATCTCAAAGCGCAAGAAATGGCGAGTAAAATGCACTATTAAACTTCTAGGGTAGGGCAATCAGAGACCCGATTAGATCATTTTATATTACGGTTAACATAAGAATTCAGCGAAATTCTATCACATTTGTTCAATTTACGTCGCTCCTATTTCAGATAGCGTATTGGGCTATGCGGCATCTCAAAGCGCATGGAATGGCGAGTGAAATGCACTATTAAACTTCTAGGGTAGGGCGAACAGAGACCCGATTAGATCATTTTATATTATGGTTAATTTAAGAATTCAGCAAAATTCTATCACATTTGTACAATTTACGTCGCTCCTATTTCAGATAGCGTACTGGGCTAGGCGGCATCTCAAAGCGCATGAAATGGCGAGTCAAATGCACTACAAAACTTGTATGATAGGGAAATCAGAGACCCGATTACATTATTTTATATTTTGGTTAATATAATAATTCAGCGAAATTCTCTCACATTTGTTCAATTTACGTCGCTGATATTTCAGATAGCGTATTGGACTAAGCGGCATCTCAAAGCGCAAGAAATGTCGAGTAAAATGCACTATTAAACTTCTCTGATAGGGCACTCAGAGACCCGATTAGATCATTTTATATTTTGGTTAATATAAGAATTCAGCGAAATTCTATCACATTTGTTCAATTTGCGTCGCTCCTATTTCAGATAGCTTATTGGGCTAAGCGGCATCGCAAAGCGCATGAAATGACGAGTGAAATGCACTATTAAACTTCTAGGGTAGGGCAAACAGAGACCCGATTAGATCATTTTATATTATGGTTAATTTAAGAATTCAGCAAAATTCTATCATATTTGTTCAATTTACGTCGCTCCTATTTCAGATAGCGTACTGGGCTAAGCGGCATCTCAAAGCGCAAGAAATGGCGAGTAAAATGCACTATTAAACTTCTAGGGTAGGGCAAACAGAGACCCGATTAGATCATTTTATATTACGGTTAATATAAGAAATCAGCGTAATTCTGTCACATTTGTTCAACTTACGTAGCTCCTATTTCAGATAGCGTACTGGGCTAGGCGGCAACTTAAAGCACGTGGAATGGCGAGTAAAATGCACTATTAAACTTCTATGATAGGCCAATCAGAGACCCGATTAGATCATTTTATATTTTGGTTAATATAAGAATTCAGCGAAATTCTATCACATTTGTTCAATTTACGTCGCTCCTATGTCAGATAGCGTATTGGGCTAAGCGGCATCTCAAAGCGCATGAAATGGCGAGTGAAATGCACTATTAATCTTCTAGGGTAGGGCAATCAGAGACCCCATTAGATCATTTTATATTATGGTTAATTTAAGAATTCAGCGAAATTCTATCACATTTGTTCAATTTACATCGCTCCTATTTCAGATAGCGACTTGTGCTAAGCGGCATCTCAAAGCGCAGGAAATGGCGAGTAAAATGCACTATTAAACTTCTAGGGTAGGGCAATCAGAGACCCGATTAGGTCATTTCATATTATGGTTAATTTAAGATTTCAGAAAAATTCTATCACATTTGTTCAATTTACGTCGCTCCTATTTCAGATAGCGTACCCGGATAGGCGGCATCTTAAAGCGCGAGGAATGGCGAGTAAAATGAACTATTAAACTTCTATGATAGGGCAATCAGAGACCCGATTAGATCATTTTATATTTTGGTTAATATAAGAATTCAGCGAAATTCTATCACATTTGTTTAATTTACGTCGCTCCTATTTCAGATAGCGTATTGGGATAAGCGGCATCTCAAAGCGCATGAAATGCTGAGTAAAATGCGCTATTAAACTTCTAGGGTAGGGCAATCAGAGACCCGATTAGATCATTTTATATTATGGTTAATTTAAGGATTCAGCAAAATTCTATCACATATGTTCAATTTACGTCGTTCCTATTTCAGATAGCATACTGGGCTAGGCGGCAACTTAAAGCGCGCGGAATGCCGAGTAAAATGCACTATTAAACTTCTATGATAGGGTAATCAGAGACCCGATTAGATCATTTTATATTGTGGTTAATTTAAGAATTCAGCGAAATTCTATCACATTTGTTCAATTTACATCGCTCCTATTTCAGATAGCGTATTGGGCTAAGCGGCATCTCAAAGCGCATGAAATGGCGAGTAAAATGCACTATTAAACTTCTATGGTAATGCAAACAGAGACCCGATTAGATCATTTTATATTACGGTTAATATAAGAATTCAGCGTAATTCTATCACAGTTGTTCAACATACGTCGCTCCTATTTCAGATAGTGTACTGGGCTAGGCGGCATCTTAAAGCGCGTGGAAGGGCGAGCAAAATGCACTGCTAAACTTCTATGATAGGGCAATCAGAGTCCCGTTTAGATCATTTTATATTTTGTTAGTATAAGATTTCAGGGAAATTCTATCACATTTGTTCAATTTACGTCGCTCCTATTTCAGATAGCTATTGGGCTAAGCGGCATCTCAAAGCGCATGAAGTGGCGAGTAAAATGCACTATTAAACTTCTAGGGTAGGGCGAACAAAGACCCGATTAGATTATTTTACATTAAGGTTAATATAAGAATTCAGCGAAATTCTATCACATTTGTTCAATTTACATCGCTCCTATTTCAGATAGCGACTTGTGCTAAGCGGCACCTCAAAGCGCAAGAAATGGCGAGTAAAATGCAGTATTAAACTTCTAGGGTAGGGCAAACAGAGACCACATTAGATCATTTTATATTATGGTTAATTTAAGAATTCAGCGAAATTCTCTCACATTTGTTCAATTTATGTCGCTGATATTTCAGATAGCGTATTGGGCTAAGCGGCATCTCAAAGCGCAAGAAATGGCGAGTAAAATGCACTATTAAACTTCTAGGGTAGGGCAAACAGAGACCCGATTACGTCATTTCATATTATGGTTAATTTAAGAATTCAGAAAAATTCTATTACATTTGTTCAATTTACGTCGTTCCTATTTCAGATAGCATACTGGGCTAGGCGGCAACTTAAAGCGCGCGGAATGGCGAGTAAAATGCACTATTAAACTTCTATGATAGGGCAATCAGAGACCCGATTAGATCATTTTATATTTTGGTTAATATAAGAATTCAGCGAAATTCTATCACATTTGTTCAATTTACGTCGCTCCTATTTCAGATAGCGTATTGGGCCTAGCGGCATCTCAAAGCGCAAGAAATGGCGAGTAAAATGCACTATTAAACTTCTAGGGCAGGGCAAACAGAGACCCCATTAGATCATTTTATATTATGGTTAATTTAAGAATTCAGCGAAATTCTATCACATTTGTTCAATTTACGTTGCTCCTATTTCAGATAGCGTACTGGGCGAGGCGGCATCTTAAAGCGCGTGCAATGACGAGTAAAATGCACTATTAAACTTCTATGATAGGGCAATCAGAGACCCGATTAGATCATCTTATATTTTGGTTAATATAAGCATTCAGCGAAATTCTATCACATTTGTTCAATTTACGTCGTTCCTATTTCAGATAGCGTACTGGGCTAGGCGGCATCTTAAAGCGTGTGTAATGGCGAGTAAAATGAACTATTAAACTTCTATGATAGGGCAATCAGAGACCCGATTAGATCATTTTATATTTTGGTTAATATAAGAATTCAGCGAAATTCTATCACATTTGTTCAATTTACGTCGCTCCAATTTCAGATAGCTTATTGGGCTAAGCGGCATCGCAAAGCGCATGAATTGACGAGTGAAATGCACTATTATACTTCTTGGGTAGGGCGAACAAAGACCCGATTAGATCATTATACATTAAGGTTAATATAAGAATTCAGCGAAATTCTATCACATTTGTTCAATTTACATCGCTCCTATTTCAGATAGCGTATTGGGCTAAGCGGCATCGCAATGCGCATGAAATGGCCAGTAAAATGCACTATTAAACTTCTAGGATAAGGCAAACGGAGACCCGATTAGACCATTTCATATTACGGTTAATATAAGAATTCAGGGATATTCTATCACATTTGTTCAACTTACGTCGCTCCTATTTCAGATAGCGTACTGGGCTAGGCGGCATCTTAAAGCGCGTGGAATGGCGAGCAAAATGCACTCTTAAACTTCTATGATAGCGCAATCAGAGTCCCGTTTAGATCATTTTATATTTTGGTTAATATAAGAATTCAGCGAAATTCTATCACATTTGTTCAATTTATGTCGCTCCTATTGCGGATAGCGTATTGGGCTAAGCGGCATCTCAAAGCGCAAGATATGGCGAGTGAAATGCACTATTAATCTTCTAGGGTAGGGCAAACAGAGACCCCATTAGATCATTTTATATTATGGTTAATTTAAGAATTCAGCGAAATTCTATCACATTTGTTCAATTTACGTCGCTCCTATTTCAGATAGCGTACCCGGAAACGCGGCATCGTAAAGCGCGAAGAATGGCGAGTAAAATGAACTATTAAACTTCTATGATAGGGCAATCAGAGACCCGATTAGATCATTTTATATTTTGGTTAATATAAGAATTCAGCGAAATTCTATCACATTTGTTTAATTTACGTCGCTCCTATTTCAGATAGCGTATTGGGATAAGCGGCATCTCAAAGCGCATGAAATGCTGAGTAAAATGCGCTATTAAACTTCTAGGGTAGGGCAATCAGAGACCCGATTAGATCATTTTATATTATGGTTAATATAAGAATTCAGCGTGATTCTATCGCATTTGTTCAACTTACGTCGCTCCTATTTCAGATAGCGTACTGGGCTAGGCGGCATCTTAAAGCGCGTGGAATGGCGAGCAAAATGCACTCTTAGTCTTCTATGATAGGGCAATCAGAGTCCCGATTAGATCATTTTATATTACGGTTAATATAAGAATTCAACGTAATTCTATCACATTTGTTCAACATACGTCGCTCCTATTTCAGATAGTGTACTGGGCTAGGCGGCATCTTAAAGCGCGTGGAAGGGCGAGTAAAATGCACTACTAAACTTCTATGATAGGGCAATCAGAGTCCCGTTTAGATCATTTTATATTATGGTTAATTTAAGAATTCAGCGAAATTCTATCACATTTGTTCAATTTACATCGCTCCTATTTCAGATAGCGTACTGGGCTAGGCGGCATCTTAAAGCGCGTGGAATGGCGAGCAAAATGCACTCTTAATCTTCTATGACAGGGCAATCAGAGACCCGATTAGATCATTTTATATTTTGGTTAATATAAGAATTCAGCGAAATTCTATCACAGTTGTTCAATTTACGTCGCTCCTATTTCAGATAGCGTATTGGGCCTAGCGGCATCTCAAAGCGCAAGAAATGGCGAGTAAAATGCACTATTAAACTTCTAGGGTAGGGCAAACAGAGACCCCATTAGATCATTTTATATTATGGTTAATTTAAGAATTCAGCGAAATTCTATCACATTTGTACAATTTACGTTGCTCCTATTTCAGATAGCGTACTGGGCGAGGCGGCATCTTAAAGCGCGTGCAATGACGAGTAAAATGCACTATTAAACTTCTATGATAGGGCAATCAGAGACCCGATTAGATCATCTTATATTTTGGTTAATATAAGCATTCAGCGAAATTCTATCACATTTGTTCAATTTACGTCGTTCCTATTTCAGATAGCGTACTGGGCTAGGCGGCATCTTAAAGCGTGTGTAATGGCGAGTAAAATGAACTATTAAACTTCTATGATAGGGCAATCAGAGACCCGATTAGATCATTTTATATTTTGGTTAATATAAGAATTCAGCGAAATTCTATCACATTTGTTCAATTTACGTCGCTCCAATTTCAGATAGCTTATTGGGCTAAGCGGCATCGCAAAGCGCATGAATTGACGAGTGAAATGCACTATTATACTTCTTGGGTAGGGCGAACAAAGACCCGATTAGATCATTATACATTAAGGTTAATATAAGAATTCAGCGAAATTCTATCACATTTGTTCAATTTACATCGCTCCTATTTCAGATAGCGTATTGGGCTAAGCGGCATCGCAATGCGCATGAAATGGCCAGTAAAATGCACTATTAAACTTCTAGGATAAGGCAAACGGAGACCCGATTAGACCATTTCATATTACGGTTAATATAAGAATTCAGGGATATTCTATCACATTTGTTCTACTTACGTCGCTCCTATTTCAGATAGCGTACTGGGCTAGGCGGCATCTTAAAGCACGTGGAATGGCGAGCAAAATGCACTCTTAAACTTCTATGATAGCGCAATCAGAGACCCGTTTAGATCATTTTATATTTTGGTTAATATAAGAATTCAGCGAAATTCTATCACATTTGTTCAATTTACGTCGCTCCTATTGCGGATAGCGTATTGGGCTAAGCGGCATCTCAAAGCGCAAGATATGGCGAGTGAAATGCACTATTAATCTTCTAGGGTAGGGCAAACAGAGACCCCATTAGATCATTTTATATTATGGTTAATTTAAGAATTCAGCGAAATTCTATCACATTTGTTCAATTTACGTCGCTCCTATTTCAGATAGCGTACCCGGATACGCGGCATCGTAAAGCGCGAGGAATGGCGAGTAAAATGAACTATTAAACTTCTATGATAGGGCAATCAGAGACCCGATTAGATCATTTTATATTTTGGTTAATATAAGAATTCAGCGAAATTCTATCACATTTGTTTAATTTACGTCGCTCCTATTTCAGATAGCGTATTGGGATAAGCGGCATCTCAAAGCGCATGAAATGCTGAGTAAAATGCGCTATTAAACTTCTAGGGTAGGGCAATCAGAGACCCGATTAGATCATTTTATATTATGGTTAATATAAGAATTCAGCGTGATTCTATCGCATTTGTTCAACTTACGTCGCTCCTATTTCAGATGGCGTACTGGGCTAGGCGGCATCTTAAAGCGCGTGGAATGGCGAGCAAAATGCACTCTTAGTCTTCTATGATAGGGCAATCAGAGTCCCGATTAGATCATTTTATATTACGGTTAATATAAGAATTCAGCGTAATTCTATCACATTTGTTCAACATACGTCGCTCCTATTTCAGATAGTGTACTGGGCTAGGCGGCATCTTAAAGCGCGTGGAAGGGCGAGTAAAATGCACTACTAAACTTCTATGATAGGGCAATCAGAGTCCCGTTTAGATCATTTTATATTATGGTTAATTTAAGAATTCCGCGAAATTCTATCACATTTGTTCAATTTACATCGCTCCTATTTCAGATAGCGTACTGGGCTAGGCGGCATCTTAAAGCGCGTGGAATGGCGAGCAAAATGCACTCTTAATCTTCTATGACAGGGCAATCAGAGACCCGATTAGATCATTTTATATTTTGGTTAATATAAGAATTCAGCGAAATTCTATCACAGTTGTTCAATTTACGTCGCTCCTATTTCAGATAGCGTATTGGGCCTAGCGGCATCTCAAAGCGCAAGAAATGGCGAGTAAAATGCACTATTAAACTTCTAGGGTAGGGCAAACAGAGACCCCATTAGATCATTTTATATTATGGTTAATTTAAGAATTCAGCGAAATTCTATCACATTTGTTCAATTTACGTTGCTCCTATTTCAGATAGCGTACTGGGCGAGGCGGCATCTTAAAGCGCGTGCAATGACGAGTAAAATGCACTATTAAACTTCTATGATAGGGCAATCAGAGACCCGATTAGATCATCTTATATTTTGGTTAATATAAGCATTCAGCGAAATTCTATCACATTTGTTCAATTTACGTCGTTCCTATTTCAGATAGCGTACTGGGCTAGGCGGCATCTTAAAGCGTGTGTAATGGCGAGTAAAATGAACTATTAAACTTCTATGATAGGGCAATCAGAGACCCGATTAGATCATTTTATATTTTGGTTAATATAAGAATTCAGCGAAATTCTATCACATTTGTTCAATTTACGTCGCTCCAATTTCAGATAGCTTATTGGGCTAAGCGGCATCGCAAAGCGCATGAATTGACGAGTGAAATGCACTATTATACTTCTTGGGTAGGGCGAACAAAGACCCGATTAGATCATTATACATTAAGGTTAATATAAGAATTCAGCGAAATTCTATCACATTTGTTCAATTTACATCGCTCCTATTTCAGATAGCGTATTGGGCTAAGCGGCATCGCAATGCGCATGAAATGGCCAGTAAAATGCACTATTAAACTTCTAGGATAAGGCAAACGGAGACCCGATTAGACCATTTCATATTACGGTTAATATAAGAATTCAGGGATATTCTATCACATTTGTTCAACTTACGTCGCTCCTATTTCAGATAGCGTACTGGGCTAGGCGGCATCTTAAAGCGCGTGGAATGGCGAGCAAAATGCACTCTTAAACTTCTATGATAGCGCAATCAGAGACCCGTTTAGATCATTTTATATTTTGGTTAATATAAGAATTCAGCGAAATTCTATCACATTTGTTCAATTTACGTCGCTCCTATTGCGGATAGCGTATTGGGCTAAGCGGCATCTCAAAGCGCAAGATATGGCGAGTGAAATGCACTATTAATCTTCTAGGGTAGGGCAAACAGAGACCCCATTAGATCATTTTATATTATGGTTAATTTAAGAATTCAGCGAAATTCTATCACATTTGTTCAATTTACGTCGCTCCTATTTCAGATAGCGTACCCGGATAGGCGGCATCGTAAAGCGCGAGGAATGGCGAGTAAAATGAACTATTAAACTTCTATGATAGGGCAATCAGAGACCCGATTAGATCATTTTATATTTTGGTTAATATAAGAATTCAGCGAAATTCTATCACATTTGTTTAATTTACGTCGCTCCTATTTCAGATAGCGTATTGGGATAAGCGGCATCTCAAAGCGCATGAAATGCTGAGTAAAATGCGCTATTAAACTTCTAGGGTAGGGCAATCAGAGACCCGATTAGATCATTTTATATTATGGTTAATATAAGAATTCAGCGTGATTCTATCGCATTTGTTCAACTTACGTCGCTCCTATTTCAGATAGCGTACTGGGCTAGGCGGCATCTTAAAGCGCGTGGAATGGCGAGCAAAATGCACTCTTAGTCTTCTATGATAGGGCAATCAGAGTCCCGATTAGATCATTTTATATTACGGTTAATATAAGAATTCAGCGTAATTCTATCACATTTGTTCAACATACGTCGCTCCTATTTCAGATAGTGTACTGGGCTAGGCGGCATCTTAAAGCGCGTGGAAGGGCGAGTAAAATGCACTACTAAACTTCTATGATAGGGCAATCAGAGTCCCGTTTAGATCATTTTATATTATGGTTAATTTAAGAATTCAGCGAAATTCTATCACATTTGTTCAATTTACATCGCTCCTATTTCAGATAGCGTACTGGGCTAGGCGGCATCTTAAAACGCGTGGAATGGCGAGCAAAATGCACTCTTAATCTTCTATGACAGGGCAATCAGAGACCCGATTAGATCATTTTATATTTTGGTTAATATAAGAATTCAGCGAAATTCTATCACAGTTGTTCAATTTACGTCGCTCCTATTTCAGATAGCGTATTGGGCCTAGCGGCATCTCAAAGCGCAAGAAATGGCGAGTAAAATGCACTATTAAACTTCTAGGGTAGGGCAAACAGAGACCCCATTAGATCATTTTATATTATGGTTAATTTAAGAATTCAGCGAAATTCTATCACATTTGTTCAATTTACGTTGCTCCTATTTCAGATAGCGTACTGGGCTAGGCGGCATCTCAAAGCGCATGAAATGGCGAGTCAAATGCACTACAAAACTTGTATGATAGGGAAATCAGAGACCCGATTAGATTATTTTATATTTTGGTTAATATAATAATTCAGCGAAATTCTCTCACATTTGTTCAATTTACGTCGCTGATATTTCAGATAGCGTATTGGACTAAGCGGCATCTCAAAGCGCAAGAAATGTCGAGTAAAATGCACTATTAAACTTCTATGATGGGGCACTCAGAGACCCGATTAGATCATTTTATATTTTGGTTAATATAAGAATTCAGCGAAATTCTATCACATTTGTACAATTTGCGTCGCTCCTATTTCAGATAGCTTATTGGGCTAAGCGGCATCGCAAAGCGCATGAAATGACGAGTGAAATGCACTATTAAACTTCTAGGGTAGGGCAAACAGAGACCCGATTAGATCATTTCATATTATGGTTAATTTAAGAATTCAGCGAAATTCTATCACATTTGTTCAATTTACGTTGCTCCTATTTCAGATAGCGTACTGGGTGAGGCGGCATCTTAAAGCGCGTGCAATGACGAGTAAAATGCACTATTAAACTTCTATGATAGGGCAATCAGAGACCCGATTAGATCATCTTATATTTTGGTTAATATAAGCATTCAGCGAAATTCTATCACATTTGTTCAATTTACGTCGTTCCTATTTCAGATAGCGTACTGGGCTAGGCGGCATCTTAAAGCGTGTGTAATGGCGAGTAAAATGAACTATTAAACTTCTATGATAGGGCAATCAGAGACCCGATTAGATCATTTTATATTTTGGTTAATATAAGAATTCAGCGAAATTCTATCACATTTGTTCAATTTACGTCGCTCCAATTTCAGATAGCTTATTGGGCTAAGCGGCATCGCAAAGCGCATGAATTGACGAGTGAAATGCACTATTATACTTCTTGGGTAGGGCGAACAAAGACCCGATTAGATCATTATACATTAAGGTTAATATAAGAATTCAGCGAAATTCTATCACATTTGTTCAATTTACATCGCTCCTATTTCAGATAGCGACTTGTGCTAAGCGGCATCTCAAAGCGCAGGAAATGGCCAGTAAAATGCACTATTAAACTTCTAGGGTAGGGTAAACAGAGACCCCATTTGATCATTTTATATTATGGTTAATTTAAGAATTCAGCGAAATTCTCTCACATTTGTTCAATTTACGTCGCTGATATTTCAGATAGCGTATTGGGCTAAGCGGCATCTCAAAGCGCAAGAAATGGCGAGTAAAATGCACTATTAAACTTCTAGGGTAGGGCAAACAGAGACCCGATTAGGTCATTTCATATTATGGTTAATTTAAGAATTCAGAAAAATTCTATCACATTTGCTCAATTTACGTCGCTCCTATTTCAGATAGCGTACCCGGCTAGGCGGCATCTTAAAGCGCGAGGAATGGCGAGTAAAATGCACTATTAAACTTCTATGATAGGGCAATCAGAGACCCGATTAAATCACTTTATATTTTGGTTAATATAAGAATTAAGCGAAATTCTATCACATTTGTTCAATTTACATCGCTCCTATTTCAGATAGCGACTTGTGCTAAGCGGCATCTCAAAGCGCAAGAAATGGCGAGTAAAATGCACTATTAAACTTCTAGGGTAGGGCAAACAGAGACCCGATTAGGTCATTTCATATTATGGTTAATTTAAGAATTCAGCGAAATTCTATCACATTTGTTCAAGTTACATCGCTCCTATTTCAGATAGCTTATTGGGCTAAGCGGCATCTCAAAGCGCATGAAATGGCGAGTAAAATGCACTATTAAACTTCTAGGATAAGGCAAACGGAGACCCGATTAGACCATTTTATATTACGGTTAATATAAGAATTCAGCGTTATTCTATCACATTTGTTCAACTTACGTCGCTCCTATTTCAGAAAGCGTACTCGGATAGGCGGCATCTTAAAGCGCGTGGAATGGCGAGTAAAATGCACTATTAAACTTCTCGGGTAATGCAAACAGAGACCCGATTAGATCATTTTATATTACGGTTAATATAAGATTTCAGGGAAATTCTATCACATTTGTTCAATTTACGTCGCTCCTATTTCAGATAGCTATTGGGCTAAGCGGCATCTCAAAGCGCATGAAATGACGAGAGAAATGCACTATTAAACTTCTTGGGTAGGGCGAACAGAGACCCGATTACATCATTTTATATTATGGTTAATATAAGAATTCAGCGAAATTCTATCACATTTGTTCAATTTGCGTCGCTCCTATTTCAGATAGCGTATTGGGCTAAGCGGCATCTCAAAGCGCATGAAATGACGAATAAAATGCACTATTAAGCTTGTACGCTAGGGCGTACAGAGACCCGATAGGATCATTTAACATTATGGTAAATAAAAGAATTCAGCGAAATTCTATCACATTTGTTCAATTTACGTCGCTCCTATTTCAGATAGCGTACTGGGCTAGGCGGCATCTCAAAGCGCGTGGAATGGCGAGTAAAATGCACTATTAAACTTCTATGATAGGGCAATCAGAGACCCGATTAGTTCATTTTATATTTTGGTTAATATAAGAATCCAGCGAAATTCTATCACATTTGTTCAATTTACGTCGCTCCTATTTCAGATGGCGTATTGGGCTAAGCGGCAACTTAAACCGCGTGGAATGGCGAGTAAAATGCACTATTAAACTTCTATGATAGGGCAATCAGAGACCCGATTAGTTCATTTTATATTTTGGTTAATATAAGAATCCAGCGAAATTCTATCACATTTGTTCAATTTACGTCGCTCCTATTTCAGATGGCGTATTGGGCTAAGCGGCATCTCAAAGCGCACGAAAGGGCGAGTAAAATGCACTATTAAACTTCTAGGGTGGGGCAAGCAGAGACCCGATCAGATCATTTTATATTACGGTTAATATAAGAATTCAGCGAAGTTCTATCACATTTGTTCAATTTACGTCGCTCCTATTTCAGATAGCTTATTGGGCTAAGCGGCAACTCAGAGCGCATGAAATGTCGAGTGAAATGCACTGTTAAACTTCTAGGGTAGGGCGAACAAAGACCCGATTAGATCATTTTACATTAAGGTTAAAATAAGAATTCAGCGAAATTCTATCACTTTTGTTCAATTTACGTCGCTCCTATTTCAGATAGCGTATTGGGCTAAGCGGCATCTCAAAGCGCAAGAAATGGCGAGTAAAATGCACTATTAAACTTCTAGGATAAGGCAAACAGAGACGCGATTAGATCATTTTATATTACGGTTAATATAAGAATGCAGCGTAATTCTGTGACATTTGTTCAACTTACGTAACTCCTATTTCAGATAGCGTGCTGGGCTAGGCGGCTACTTAAAGCGCGTGGAATGGCGAGTAAAATGCACTGTTAAACTTCTATGATAGGGCAATCAGAGACCCGATAAGATCATTTTATATTTTGGTTAATATAAGAATTCAGCGAAATTCTATCACATTTGTTCAATTTACGTCGCTCCTATTTCAGATAGCTTATTGGGCTAAGCTGCATCGCAAAGCGCATGAATTGACGAGTAAAATGCACTATTAAACTTCTTGGGTAGGGCGAACAGAGACCCGATTACATCATTTTATATTATGGTTAATTTAAGAATTCAGCCAAATTCTATCACATTTGTTCAATTTACGTCGCTCCTATTTCAGATAGCGTACTGGGCGAGGCGGTATCTTAAAGCGCGAGGAATGACGAGTAAAATGCACTATTAAACTTCTATGATAGGGCAATCAGAGACCCGATTAGATCATTTTATATTTTGGTTAATATAAGAATTCAGCGAAATTCTATCACATTTGTTCAATTTACGTCGCTCCTATTTCAGATAGCTTATTGGGATAAGCGGCATCTCAAAGCGCATGAAGTGGCGAGTAAAATGCACTATTAAACTTCTAGGGTTGGGCGAACAAAGACCCGATTAGATCATTTTACATTAAGGTTAATATAAGAATTCAGCGAAATTCTATCACATTTGTTCAATTTACATCGCTCCTATTTCAGATAGCGACTTGTGCTAAGCGGCATCTCAAAGCGCAAGAAATGGCGAGTAAAATGCACTATTAAACTTCTAGGGCAGGGCAATCAGAGACCCGATTAGATCATTTTATATTACGGTTAACATAAGAATTCAGCGAAATTCTATCACATTTGTTCAATTTACGTCGCTCCTATTTCAGATAGCGTATTGGGCTAAGCGGCATCTCAAAGCGCATGGAATGGCGAGTGAAATGCACTATTAAACTTCTAGGGTAGGGCGAACAGACACCCGATTAGAACATTTTACGTTAAGGTTAATATAAGAATTCAGCGTAATTCTATCACATTTGTTCAATTTACGTCGCTGATATTTCAGATAGCGTACTGGGCTAGGCGGCATCTCAAAGCGCATGAAATGGCGAGTCAAATGCACTACAAAACTTGTATGATAGGGAAATCAGAGACCCGATTAGATTATTTTATATTTTGGTTAATATAATAATTCAGCGAAATTCTCTCACATTTGTTCAATTTACGTCGCTGATATTTCAGATAGCGTATTGGACTAAGCGGCATCTCAAAGCGCAAGAAATGTCGAGTAAAATGCACTATTAAACTTCTATGATGGGGCACTCAGAGACCCGATTAGATCATTTTATATTTTGGTTAATATAAGAATTCAGCGAAATTCTATCACATTTGTACAATTTGCGTCGCTCCTATTTCAGATAGCTTATTGGGCTAAGCGGCATCTCAAAGCGCATGAAATGGCGAGTCAAATGCACTACAAAACTTGTATGATAGGGAAATCAGAGACCCGATTAGATCATTTCATATTATGGTTAATTTAAGAATTCAGAAAAATTCTATCACATTTGTTCAATTTACGTCGTTCCTATTTCAGATAGCATACTGGGCTAGGCGGCAACTTAAAGCGCGCGGAATGGCGAGTAAAATGCACTATTAAACTTCTATGATAGGGCAATCAGAGACCCGATTAGATCATTTTATATTAAAGGTTAATTTAAGAATTCAGCGAAATTCTATCACATTTGTTCAATTTACATCGCTCCTATTTCAGATAGCGTATTTGGCCAAGCGGCATCTCAATGCGCATGAAATGGCCAGTAAAATGCACTATTAAACTTCTAGGATAAGGCAAACGGAGACCCGATTAGACCATTTCATATTACGGTTAATATAAGAATTCAGGGTTATTCTATCACATTTGTTCAACTTACGTCGCTCCTATTTCAGATAGCGTACTGGGCTAGGCGGCATCTTAAAGCGCGTGGAATGGCGAGCAAAATGCACTCTTAAACTTCTATGATAGCGCAATCAGAGAACCGTTTAGATCATTTTATATTTTGGTTAATATAAGAATTCAGCGAAATTATATCACATTTGTTCAATTTACGTCGCTCCTATTGCGGATAGCGTATTGGGCTAAGCGGCATCTCAAAGCGCAAGATATGGCGAGTGAAATGCACTATTAATCTTCTAGGGTAGGGCAATCAGAGACCCCATTAGATCATTTTATATTATGGTTAATTTAAGAATTCAGCGAAATTCTATCACATTTGTTCAATTTACGTCGCTCCTATTTCAGATAGCGTACCCGGATAGGCGGCATCGTAAAGCGCGAGGAATGGCGAGTAAAATGAACTATTAAACTTCTATGATAGGGCAATCAGAGACCCGATTAGATCATTTTATATTTTGGTTAATATAAGAATTCAGCGAAATTCTATCACATTTGTTTAATTTACGTCGCTCCTATTTCAGATAGCGTATTGGGATAAGCGGCATCTCAAAGCGCATGAAATGCTGAGTAAAATGCGCTATTAAACTTCTAGGGTAGGGCAATCAGAGACCCGATTAGATCATTTTATATTAAGGTTAATTTAAGGATTCAGCAAAATTCTATCACATTTGTTCAATTTACGTCGTTCCTATTTCAGATAGCATACTGGGCTAGGCGGCAACTTAAAGCGCGCGGAATGGCGAGTAAAATGCACTATTAAACTTCTATGATAGGGCAATCAGAGACCCGATTAGATCATTTTATATTGTGGTTAATTTAAGAATTCAGCGATATTCTATCACATTTGTTCAATTTACATCGCTCCTATTTCAGATAGCGTATTGGGCTAAGCGGCATCTCAATGCGCATGAAATGGCCAGTAAAATGCACTATTAAACTTCTAGGATAAGGCAAACGGAGACCCGATTAGACCAGTTCATATTACGGTTAATATAAGAATTCAGCGTTATTCTATCACATTTGTTCAACTTACGTCGCTCCTATTTCAGATAGCGTACTGGGCTAGGCGGCATCTTAAAGCGCGTGGAATGGCGAGCAAAATGCACTCTTAAACTTCTATGATAGGGCAATCAGAGACCCGATTAGATCATTTTATATTTTGGTTAATATAAGAATTCAGCGAAATTCTATCACATTTGTTCAATTTACGTCGCTCCTATTTCAGATAGCGTATTGGGCTAAGCGGCATCTCAAAGCGCAAGATATGGCGAGTAAAATGCACTATTAAACTTCTATGGTAATGCAAACAGAGACCCGATTAGATCATTTTATATTACGGTTAATATAAGAATTCAGCGTAATTCTATCACATTTGTTCAATTTACGTCGATCCTATTTCAGATAGCTTATTGGGCTAAGCGGCATCTCAAAGCGCATGAAGTGGCGAGTAAAATGCACTATTAAACTTCTAGGGTAGGGCGAACAAAGACCCGATTAGATTATTTTACATTAAGTTTAATATAAGAATTCAGCGAAATTCTATCACATTTGTTCAATTTACGTCGCTCCAATTTCAGATAGCTTATTGGGCTAAGCGGCAACTTAAAGCGCGTGGAATGGCGAGTAAAATGCGCTATTAAACATCTATGATAGGGCAATCAGAGACCCGATTAGATCATTTTATATTTTGGTTAATATAAGAATTCAGCGAAATTCTATCACATTTGTTCAATTTACGTCGCTCCTATTTCAGATAGCGTATTGGGCTAAGCGGCATCTCTAAGCGCATGAATGACTAGTGAAATGCACTATTAAACTTCTAGGGTAGGGCGAACAAAGACCCGATTAGATCATTTTACATTAAGGTTAATATAAGAATTCAGCGTAACTCTGTCAGATTTGTTCAATTTACGTCGCTCCTATTTCAGATAGCGTAGTGGGCTAAGCGGCATCTCAAAGCGCAAGAAATGGCGAGTAAACTGCACTATTAAACTTCTAGGGTAGGGCAAACAGAGACCCGATTAGATCATTTTATATTATGGTTAATTTAAGAATTCTGCGAATTTCTATCACATTTGTTCAATTTACGTTGCTCCTATTTCAGATAGCGTATTGGGCTAAGCGGTATCACAAAGCGCATGAAATGGCCAGTAAAATGCACTATTAAACTTCTAGGATAAGGCAAACGGAGACCCGATTAGACCATTTCATATTACGGTTAATATAAGAATTCAGCGTTATCCTATCACATTTGTTCAACTTACGTCGCTCCTATTTCAGATAGCGTACTGGACTAGGCGGCATCTTAAAGCGCGTGGAATGGCGAGCAAAATGCACTCTTAATCTTCTATCATAGGGCAATCAGAGACCCGATTAGATCATTTTATATTACGGTTAATATAAGAATTCAGCGTAATTCTATCACATTTGTTCAACATACGTCGCTCCTATTTCAGATAGTGTACTGGGCTAGGCGGCATCTTAAAGCGCGTGAAAGGGCGAGTAAAATGCACCACTAAACTTCTATGATCGGGCAATCAGAGTCCCGTTTAGATCATTTTATATTATGGTTAATTTAAGAATTCAGCTAAATTCTATCACATTTGTTCAATTTACATCGCTCCTATTTCAGATAGCGTATTGGGCTAAGCGGCATCTCAATGCGCATGAAATGGCCAGTAAAATGCACTATTAAACTTCTAGGATAAGGCAAACGGAGACCCGATTAGACCATTTCATATTACGGTTAATATAAGAATTCAGCGTTATCCTATCACATTTGTTCAACTTACGTCGCTCCTATTTCAGATAGCGTACTGGACCAGGCGGCATCTTAAAGCGCGTGGAATGGCGAGCAAAATGCACTCTTAATCTTCTATCATAGGGCAATCAGAGACCCGATTAGATCATTTTATATTATGGTTAATTTAAGAATTCAGCGAAATTCTATCACATTTGTTCAATTTACATCGCTCCTATTTCAGATAGCGTATTGGGCTAAGCGGTATCTCAATGCGCATGAAATGGCCAGTAAAATGCACTCTTAATCTTCTATGATAGGGCAATCAGAGACCCTATTAGAACATTTTATATTTTGGTTAATATAAGAATTCAGCGAAATTCTATCACATTTGTTCAATTTACGTCGCTCCTATTTCAGATAGCGTATTGGGCTAAGCGGCATCTCAAAGCGCAAGAAATGGCGAGTAAAATGCACTATTAAACTTCTAGGGTAGGGCAAACAGAGACCCCATTAGATCATTTTATATTATGGTTAATTTAAGAATTCAGCGAAATTCTATCACATTTGTTCAATTTACGTTGCTCCTATTTCAGATAGCGTATTGGGCTAAGCGGCAACTCGAAGCGCGAGAAATGGCGAGTAAAATGCACTATTAAACTTCTAGGGTAGGGCAACCAGAGACCCGATTAGATCATTTTATATTTTGGTTAATATAAGAATTCAGCGAAATTCTATCACATTTGTTGAATTTACGTCGCTCCTATTTCAGATAGCGTACTGGGATAGGCGGCATCTTAAAGCGCGTGGAATGGCGAGTAGAATGCACTATTAAACTTCTAGGCTAGGGCGAACAGAGACCCGAGCAGATCATTTTACATTATGGTTAATAAAAGAATTCAGCGTAATTCTATCACATTTGTTCAACTTACGTCGCTCCTATTTCAGATAGCGTATTGGGCTAAGCGGCATCTCAAAGCGCATGAAATGGCGAGTGAAATGCACTATTAGACTTCTATGGTAGGGCGAACAGAGACCCGATTGGATCATTTTACATTAAGGTTAATATAAGAATTCACGGAAATTCTCTCACATTTGTTCAATTTACGTCGCTGATATTTCAGATAGCGTATTGGGCTAAGCGGCATCTTAAAGCGTGTGTAATGGCGAGTAAAATGCACTATTAAACTTCTATGATAGGGCAATCAGAGACCCGATTAGATCATTTTATATTTTGGTTAATATAAGAATTCAGCGAAATTCTATCACATTTGTTCAATTTACGTCGCTCCAATTTCAGATAGCTTATTGGGCTAAACGGCATCGCAAAGCGCATGAATTGACGAGTGAAATGCACTATTAAACTTCTTGGGTAGGGCGAACAAAGTCCCGATTAGATCATTTTACATTAAGGTTAATATAAGAATTCAGCGAAATTCTATCACATTTGTTCAATTTACATCGCTCCTATTTCAGATAGCGACTTGTGCTAAGCGGCATCTCAAAGCGCAGGAAATGGCGAGTAAAATGCACCATTAAACTTCTAGGGTAGGGCAAACAGAGACCCCATTAGATCATTTTATATTATGGTTAATTTAAGAATTCAGCGAAATTCTCTCACATTTGTTCAATTTACGTCGCTGATATTTCAGATAGCGTTTGGGCTAAGCGGCATCTCAAAGCGCAAGAAATGGCGAGTAAAATGCACTATTAAACTTCTAGGGTAGGGCAAACAGAGACCCGATTAGGTCATTTCATATTATGGTTAATTTAAGAATTCAGAAAAATTCTATCACATTTCTTCAACTTACGTCGCTCCTATTTCAGATAGCGTACCCGGATAGGCGGCATCTTAAAGCGCGAGGAATGGCGAGTAAAATGCACTATTAAACTTATATGATAGGGCAATCAGAGACCCGATTAGATCATTTTATATTTTGGTTAATATAAGAATTCAGCGAAATTCTATCACATTTGTTCAATTTACGTCGCTCCTATTTCAGATAGCTTATTGGGCTAAGCGGCAACTCAAAGCGCCTGAAATGACAAGTGAAATGCACCATTAAACTTCAAGGGTAGGGCGAACAAAGACCCGATTAGATCATTTTACATTAAGGTTAATATAAGAATTCAGCGAAATTCTATCACATTTGTTCAATTTACATCGCTCCTATTTCAGATAGCGACTTGTGTTAAGCGTCATCTCAAAGCGCAAGAAATGGCGAGTAAAATGCACTATTAAACTTCTAGGATAAGGCAAACAGAGACCCGATTAGATCATTTTATATTACGGTTAATATAAGAATTCAGCGTAATTCTGTGACATTTGTTCAACTTACGTAGCTCCTATTTCAGATAGCGTACTGGGCTAGACGGCAACTTAAAGCGCGTGGAATGGCGAGTAAAATGCGCTATTAAACTTCTATGATAGGGCAATCATAGACCCGATTAGATCATTTTATATTTTGGTTAATATTAGAATTCAGCGAAATTCTATCACATTTGTTCGATTTACGTCGCTCCTATTTCAGATAGCGTATTGGGCTAAGCGGCATCTCTAAGCGCATGAATAACTAGTGAAATGCACTATTAAACTTCTAGGGTAGGGCGAACAAAGACCCGATTAGATCATTTTACATTAAGGTTAATATAAGAATTCAGCGTAACTCTGTCACATTTGTTCAATTTACGTCGCTCCTATTTCAGAAAGCGTAGTGGGCTAAGCGGCATCTCAAAGCGCAAGAAATGGCGAGTAAACTGCACTATTAAACTTCTAGGGTAGGGCAAACAGAGACCAGTTTAGATCATTTTATATTATGGTTAATTTAAGAATTCAGAAAAATTCTATCACATTTGTTCAATTTACGTCGCTCCTATTTCAGATAGCGTACCCGGATAGGCGGCATCTTAAAGCGCGAGGAATGGCGAGTAAAATGAACTATTAAACTTCTATGATAGGGCAATCAGAGACCCGATTAGATCATTTTATATTTTGGTTAATATAATAATTCAGCGAAATTCTATCACATTTGTTTAATTTACGTCGCTCCTATTTCAGATAGCGTATTGGGATAAGCGGCATCTCAAAGCGCATGAAATGCTGAGTAAAATGCGCTATTAAACTTCTAGGGTAGGGCAATCAGAGACCCGATTAGATCATTTTATATTATGGTTAATTTAAGGATTCAGCAAAATTCTATCACATTTGTTCAATTTACGTCGTTCCTATTTCAGATAGCATACTGGGCTAGGCGGCAACTTAAAGCGCGCGGAATGGCGAGTAAAATGCACTATTAAACTTCTATGATAGGGCAATCAGAGACCCGATTAGATCATTTTATATTGTGGTTAATTTAAGAATTCAGCGAAATTCTATCACATTTGGTCAATTTACATCGCTCCTATTTCAGATAGCGGATTGGGCTAAGCGGCATCTCAATGCGCATGAAATGGCCAGTAAAATGCACTATTAAACTTCTAGGATAAGGCAAACGGAGACCCGATTAGACCATTTCATATTACGGTTAATATAAGAATTCAGCGTTATTCTATCACATTTGTTCAACTTACGTCGCTCCTATTTCAGATAGCGTACTGGGCGAGGCGGCATCTTAAAGCGCGTGGAATGGCGAGCAAAATGCACTCTTAATCTTCTATGATAGGGCAATCAGAGACCCGATTAGATCATTTTATATTACGGTTAATATAAGAATTCAGCGTAATTCTATCACATTTGTTCAACATACGTCGCTCCTATTTCAGATAGTGTACTGGGCTAGGCGGCATCTTAAAGCGCGTGGAAGGGCGAGTAAAATGCACCACTAAACTTCTATGATCGGGCAATCAGAGTCCCGTTTAGAGCATTTTATATTATGGTTAATTTAAGAATTCAGCGAAATTCTATCACATTTGTTCAATTTACATCGCTCCTATTTCAGATAGCGTATTGGGCTAAGCGGCATCTCAATGCGCATGAAATGGCCAGTAAAATGCACTCTTAATCTTCTATGATAGGGCAATCAGAGACCCGATTAGATCATTTTATATTTTGGTTAATATAAGAATTCAGCGAAATTCTATCACATTTGTTCAATTTACGTTGCTCCTATTTCAGATAGCGTACTGGGCTAGGCGGCATCTTAAAGCGCGTGCAATGACGAGTAAAATGCACTATTAAACTTCTATAATAGGGCAATCAGAGACCCGATTAGATCATTTTATATTATGGTTAATTTAAGAATTCAGCGAAATTCTATCACATTTGCTCAATTTACGTCGCTCCTATGTCAGATAGCGTATTGGGCTATGCGGCATCTCGAAGCGCATGAAATGACGAGTAAAATGCACTGTTAAACTTCTAGGGTAGGGCAAACAGAGAACAGATTAGATCGTTTTATATTACGGTTAATATAAGAATTCAGCGTAATTCTATCACATTTGTTCAACTTACGTCGCTCCTATTTCAGATAGCGTACTGGGCAAGGCGGTATCTCAAAGCGCGTGGAAGGGCGAGTAAAATGCACTACTAAACTTCTAGGGTAGGGCAAACAGAGACCCGATTAGATCATTTTATATTTTGGTTAATATAAGAATTCAGCGAAATTCTATCACATTTGTTCAATTTACGTCGCTCCTATTTCAGATAGCGTATTGGGCTAAGCGGCATCTCAAAGCGCATGAAATGACGAATAAAATGCACAATTAAGCTTCTACGCTAGGGCGAACACAGACCCGATTAGATCATTTTACGTTATGGTTAATAAAAGAATTCAGCGAAATTCTATCACATTTGATCAATTTACATCGCTCCTATTTCAGATAGCGTATTGGGCTAAGCGGCATCTCAAAGCGCATGAAATTGCGTGTAAAATGCACGATTAAACTTCTAGGGTAGGGCAAACAGAGACCCGATTAGATCATTTTATATTTTGGTTAATATAAGTATTCAGGGAAATTCTATCACATTTGTTCAATTCGTGTCGCTGATATTTCAGATAGCGTATTGGGCTAAGCGGCATCTCAAAGCGCATGAAATGGCGAGTAAAATGCACTATTAAACTCCTAGGGTAGGGCAAACAGAGACCCGATTAGATCATTTTATATTATGTTTAATTTAAGAATTCAGCAAGATTCTATCACATTTGTGGAATTTACGTCGCTCCTATTTCAGATAGCGTACTGGGATAGGCGGCATCTTAAAGCGCGTGGAATGGCGAGTAGAATGCACTATTAAAATTCTATGGTAGGGCAAACAGAGACTCGATTAGATCATTTTACATTAATGTTAATAAAAGAATTCAGCGAAATTCTATCACATTTGTTCAACTTACGTCGCTCCTATTTCAGATAGCGTACTGGGCTAAGCGGCACCTCAAAGCGCATGAAATGGCGAGTGAAATGCACTATTAGACTTCTATGGTAGGGCGAACAGAGACCCGATTGGATCATTTTACATTAAGGTTTTGTATAAGAATTCACGGAAATTCTATCACATTTGTTCAATTTACGTCGCTCCTATTTCAGATAGCGTATTGGGCTAAGAGGCCTCTCAAAGCGCATGAAATGGAGCGTAAAATGCGCTATTATACTTCTAGGATAAGGCAAACGGAGACCCGATTAGTTCATTTTATATTACGGTTAATATAAGCATTCAGCGTAATTCTATCACATTTGTTCATCTTACGTCGCTCCTATTTCAGATAGCCTACTGACCTATGCGGCATCTTAAAGCGCGTGGAAGGGCGAGTGAAATGCACTACTAAACGTCTATGATAGAGCAATCAGAGACCCGATTAGATCATTTTATATTTTGTTTAATATAAGATTTCAGGGAAATTCTATCACATTTGTTCAATTTACGTCGCTCCTATTTCAGATAGCGTATTGGGCTAAGCGGCATCTCAAAGCGCATGAAATGGCGAGTGAAATGCACTATTAGACTTCTATGGTAGGGCGAACAGAGACCCGATTGGATCATTTTACATTAAGGTTAATATAAGTATTCACGGAAATTCTATCACATTTGTTCAATTTACGTCGCTCCTATTTCAGATAGCGTATTGGGCTAAGCGGCATCTCAAAGCGCATGAAATGGCGAGTGAAATGCACTATTAGACTTCTATGGTAGGGCGAACAGAGACCCGATTGGATCATTTTACATTAAGGTTAATATAAGTATTCACGGAAATTCTATCACATTTGTTCAATTTACGTCGCTCCAATTTCAGATAGCGTATTGGGCTAAGCGGCATCTCAATGCGCATGAAATGGCGAGTAAAATGCACTATTAAACTTCTAGGATAAGGCACACAGAGACCCGATTAGATCATTTTATATTACGGTTAATATAAGAATTCAGCGTAATTCTATCACATTTGTTCAACTTACGTCGCTCCTATTTCAGATAGCGTACTGGGCTAGGCGGCATCTTAAAGCGCGTGGAATGGCGAGTAAAATGCACTATTAAACTTCTATGATAGGGCTATCGGAGACCCGATTAGATCATTTCATATTTTGGTTAATATAAGAATCCAGCGAAATTCTATCACATTCGTTCAATTTACGTCGCTCCTATTTCAGATATCGTATTGGGCTAAGCGGCATCTCAAAGCGCCTGAAATGGCGAGTAAAATGCACTGCTAAACTTCTAGGGTAGGGCGAACGAAGGCCCGATTAGATCATTTTACATTGAGGTTAATATAAGAATTCAGGGAAATTCTATCACATTTGTTCAATTTACGTTGCTCCTATTTCAGATAGCGTATTGGGCTAAGCGGCAACTCGAAGCGCGAGAAATGGCGAGTAAAATGCACTATTAAACTTCTAGGGTAGGGCAACCAGAGACCCGATTAGATCATTTTATATTTTGGTTAATATAAGAATTCAGCGAAATTCTATCACATTTGTTGAATTTACGTCGCTCCTATTTCAGATAGCGTACTGGGATAGGCGGCATCTTAAAGCGCGTGGAATGGCGAGTAGAATGCACTATTAAACTTCTAGGCTAGGGCGAACAGAGACCCGAGCAGATCATTTTACATTATGGTTAATAAAAGAATTCAGCGTAATTCTATCACATTTGTTCAACTTACGTCGCTCCTATTTCAGATAGCGTATTGGGCTAAGCGGCATCTCAAAGCGCATGAAATGGCGAGTGAAATGCACTATTTGACTTCTATGGTAGGGCGAACAGAGACCCGATTGGATCATTTTACATTAAGGTTAATATAAGAATTCACGGAAATTCTCTCACATTTGTTCAATTTACGTCGCTGATATTTCAGATAGCGTATTGGGCTAAGCGGCATCCTAAAGCGTGTGTAATGGCGAGTAAAATGCACTATTAAACTTCTATGATAGGGCAATCAGAGACCCGATTAGATCATTTTATATTTTGGTTAATATAAGAATTCAGCGAAATTCTATCACATTTGTTCAATTTACGTCGCTCCAATTTCAGATAGCTTATTGGGCTAAACGGCATCGCAAAGCGCATGAATTGACGAGTGAAATGCACTATTAAACTTCTTGGGTAGGGCGAACAAAGTCCCGATTAGATCATTTTACATTAAGGTTAATATAAGAATTCAGCGAAATTCTATCACATTTGTTCAATTTACATCGCTCCTATTTCAGATAGCGACTTGTGCTAAGCGGCATCTCAAAGCGCAGGAAATGGCGAGTAAAATGCACCATTAAACTTCTAGGGTAGGGCAAACAGAGACCCCATTAGATCATTTTATATTATGGTTAATTTAAGAATTCTGCGAATTTCTATCACATTTGTTCAATTTACGTTGCTCCTATTTCAGATAGTGTACTGGGCTAGGCGGCATCTTAAAGCGCGAGGAATGGCGAGTAAAATGAACTATTAAACTTCTATGATAGGGCAATCAGAGACCCGATTAGATCATTTTATATTTTGGTTAATATAAGAATTCAGCGAAATTCTATCACATTTGTTTAATTTACGTCGCTCCTATTTCAGATAGCGTATTGGGACAAGCGGCATCTCAAAGCGCAGGAAATGGCGAGTAAAATGCACTATTAAACTTCTAGGGTAGGGCAAACAGAGACTCCATTAGATCATTTTATATTATGGTTAATTTAAGAATTCAGCGAAATTCTCTCACATTTGTTCAATTTACGTCGCTGATATTTCAGATAGCGTATTGGGCTAAGCGGCATCTCAAAGCGCAAGAAATGGCGAGTAAAATGCACTATTAAACTTCTAGGGTAGGGCAAACAGAGACCCGATTAGGTCATTTCATATTATGGTTAATTTAAGAATTCAGAAAAATTCTATCACATTTGTTCAATTTACGTCGCTCCTACTTCAGATAGCGTACCCGGATAGGCGGCATCTTAAAGCGCGAGGAATGGCGAGTAAAATGAACTATTAAACTTCTATGATAGGGCAATCAGAGACCCGATTAGATCATTTTATATTTTGGTTAATATAAGAATTCAGCGAAATTCTATCACATTTGTTCAATTTACATCGCTCCTATTTCAGATAGCGACTTGTGCTAAGCGGCATCTCAAAGCGCAGGAAATGGCGAGTAAAATGCACCATTAAACTTCTACGGTAGGGCAAACAGAGACCCCATTAGATCATTTTATATTATGGTTAATTTAAGAATTCAGCGAAATTCTCTCACATTTGTTCAATTTACGTCGCTGATATTTCAGATAGCGTTTGGGCTAAGCGGCATCTCAAAGCGCAAGAAATGGCGAGTAAAATGCACTATTAAACTTCTAGGGTAGGGCAAACAGAGACCCGATTAGGTCATTTCATATTATGGTTAATTTAAGAATTCAGAAAAATTCTATCACATTTCTTCAACTTACGTCGCTCCTATTTCAGATAGCGTACCCGGATAGGCGGCATCTTAAAGCGCGAGGAATGGCGAGTAAAATGCACTATTAAACTTATATGATAGGGCAATCAGAGACCCGATTAGATCATTTTATATTTTGGTTAATATAAGAATTCAGCGAAATTCTATCACATTTGTTCAATTTACGTCGCTCCTATTTCAGATAGCTTATTGGGCTAAGCGGCAACTCAAAGCGCCTGAAATGACAAGTGAAATGCACCATTAAACTTCAAGGGTAGGGCGAACAAAGACCCGATTAGATCATTTTACATTAAGGTTAATATAAGAATTCAGCGAAATTCTATCACATTTGTTCAATTTACATCGCTCCTATTTCAGATAGCGACTTGTGTTAAGCGTCATCTCAAAGCGCAAGAAATGGCGAGTAAAATGCACTATTAAACTTCTAGGATAAGGCAAACAGAGACCCGATTAGATCATTTTATATTACGGTTAATATAAGAATTCAGCGTAATTCTGTGACATTTGTTCAACTTACGTAGCTCCTATTTCAGATAGCGTACTGGGCTAGGCGGCAACTTAAAGCGCGTGGAATGGCGAGTAAAATGCGTTATTAAACTTCTATGATAGGGCAATCAGAGACCCGATTAGATCATTTTATATTTTGGTTAATATAAGAATTCAGCGAAATTCTATCACATTTGTTCGATTTACGTCGCTCCTATTTCAGATAGCGTATTGGGCTAAGCGGCATCTCTAAGCGAATGAATAACTAGTGAAATGCACTATTAAACTTCTAGGGTAGGGCGAACAAAGACCCGATTAGAT
Organism: Macropis europaea; assembly: GCA_916610135.2. Lineage (NCBI taxonomy): Eukaryota > Metazoa > Arthropoda > Insecta > Hymenoptera > Melittidae > Macropis > Macropis europaea. The sequence goes on from CAKAJE020001925.1 coordinate 117,971, forward strand.
CATTTTACATTAAGGTTAATATAAGAATTCAGCGTAACTCTGTCACATTTGTTCAATTTACATCGCTCCTATTTCAGATAGCGACTTGTGTTAAGCGACATCTCAAAGCGCAAGAAATGGCGAGTAAAATGCACTATTAAACTTCTAGGATAAGGCAAACAGAGACCCGATTAGATCATTTTATATTACGGTTAATATAAGAATTCAGCGTAATTCTGTGACATTTGTTCAACTTACGTAGCTCCTATTTCAGATAGCGTACTGGGCTAGACGGCAACTTAAAGCGCGTGGAATGGCGAGTAAAATGCGCTATTAAACTTCTATGATAGGGCAATCATAGACCCGATTAGATCATTTTATATTTTGGTTAATATTAGAATTCAGCGAAATTCTATCACATTTGTTCGATTTACGTCGCTCCTATTTCAGATAGCGTATTGGGCTAAGCGGCATCTCTAAGCGCATGAATAACTAGTGAAATGCACTATTAAACTTCTAGGGTAGGGCGAACAAAGACCCGATTAGATCATTTTACATTAAGGTTAATATAAGAATTCAGCGTAACTCTGTCACATTTGTTCAATTTACGTCGCTCCTATTTCAGAAAGCGTAGTGGGCTAAGCGGCATCTCAAAGCGCAAGAAATGGCGAGTAAACTGCACTATTAAACTTCTAGGGTAGGGCAAACAGAGACCAGTTTAGATCATTTTATATTATGGTTAATTTAAGAATTCAGAAAAATTCTATCACATTTGTTCAATTTACGTCGCTCCTATTTCAGATAGCGTACCCGGATAGGCGGCATCTTAAAGCGCGAGGAATGGCGAGTAAAATGAACTATTAAACTTCTATGATAGGGCAATCAGAGACCCGATTAGATCATTTTATATTTTGGTTAATATAATAATTCAGCGAAATTCTATCACATTTGTTTAATTTACGTCGCTCCTATTTCAGATAGCGTATTGGGATAAGCGGCATCTCAAAGCGCATGAAATGCTGAGTAACATGCGCTATTAAACTTCTAGGGTAGGGCAATCAGAGACCCGATTAGATCATTTTATATTATGGTTAATTTAAGGATTCAGCAAAATTCTATCACATTTGTTCAATTTACGTCGTTCCTATTTCAGATAGCATACTGGGCTAGGCGGCAACTTAAAGCGCGCGGAATGGCGAGTAAAATGCACTATTAAACTTCTATGATAGGGCAATCAGAGACCCGATTAGATCATTTTATATTGTGGTTAATTTAAGAATTCAGCGAAATTCTATCACATTTGGTCAATTTACATCGCTCCTATTTCAGATAGCGGATTGGGCTAAGCGGCATCTCAATGCGCATGAAATGGCCAGTAAAATGCACTATTAAACTTCTAGGATAAGGCAAACGGAGACCCGATTAGACCATTTCATATTACGGTTAATATAAGAATTCAGCGTTATTCTATCACATTTGTTCAACTTACGTCGCTCCTATTTCAGATAGCGTACTGGGCGAGGCGGCATCTTAAAGCGCGTGGAATGGCGAGCAAAATGCACTCTTAATCTTCTATGATAGGGCAATCAGAGACCCGATTAGATCATTTTATATTACGGTTAATATAAGAATTCAGCGTAATTCTATCACATTTGTTCAACATACGTCGCTCCTATTTCAGATAGTGTACTGGGCTAGGCGGCATCTTAAAGCGCGTGGAAGGGCGAGTAAAATGCACCACTAAACTTCTATGATCGGGCAATCAGAGTCCCGTTTAGAGCATTTTATATTATGGTTAATTTAAGAATTCAGCGAAATTCTATCACATTTGTTCAATTTACATCGCTCCTATTTCAAATAGCGTATTGGGCTAAGCGGCATCTCAATGCGCATGAAATGGCCAGTAAAATGCACTCTTAATCTTCTATGATAGGGCAATCAGAGACCCGATTAGATCATTTTATATTTTGGTTAATATAAGAATTCAGCGAAATTCTATCACATTTGTTCAATTTACGTTGCTCCTATTTCAGATAGCGTACTGGGCTAGGCGGCATCTTAAAGCGCGTGCAATGACGAGTAAAATGCACTATTAAACTTCTATAATAGGGCAATCAGAGACCCGATTAGATCATTTTATATTATGGTTAATTTAAGAATTCAGCGAAATTCTATCACATTTGCTCAATTTACGTCGCTCCTATGTCAGATAGCGTATTGGGCTATGCGGCATCTCGAAGCGCATGAAATGACGAGTAAAATGCACTGTTAAACTTCTAGGGTAGGGCAAACAGAGAACAGATTAGATCGTTTTATATTACGGTTAATATAAGAATTCAGCGTAATTCTATCACATTTGTTCAACTTACGTCGCTCCTATTTCAGATAGCGTACTGGGCAAGGCGGTATCTCAAAGCGCGTGGAAGGGCGAGTAAAATGCACTACTAAACTTCTAGGGTAGGGCAAACAGAGACCCGATTAGATCATTTTATATTTTGGTTAATATAAGAATTCAGCGAAATTCTATCACATTTGTTCAATTTACGTCGCTCCTATTTCAGATAGCGTATTGGGCTAAGCGGCATCTCAAAGCGCATGAAATGACGAATAAAATGCACAATTAAGCTTCTACGCTAGGGCGAACACAGACCCGATTAGATTATTTTACGTTATGGTTAATAAAAGAATTCAGCGAAATTCTATCACATTTGATCAATTTACATCGCTCCTATTTCAGATAGCGCATTGGGCTAAGCGGCATCTCAAAGCGCATGAAATTGCGTGTAAAATGCACGATTAAACTTCTAGGGTAGGGCAAACAGAGACCCGATTAGATCATTTTATATTTTGGTTAATATAAGTATTCAGGGAAATTCTATCACATTTGTTCAATTCGTGTCGCTGATATTTCAGATAGCGTATTGGGCTAAGCGGCATCTCAAAGCGCATGATATGGCGCGTTAAATGCGCTATTAAACTTCTAGGATAAGGCAAACGGAGACCCGATTAGTTCATTTTATATTACGGTTAATATAAGAATTCAGCGTAATTCTATCACATTTGTTCATCTTACGTCGCTCCTATTTCAGATAGCCTACTGACCTATGCGGCATCTTAAAGCGCGTGGAAGGGCGAGTGAAATGCACTACTAAACGTCTATGATAGAGCAATCAGAGACCCGATTAGATCATTTTATATTTTGTTTAATATAAGATTTCAGGGAAATTCTATCACATTTGTTCAATTTACGTCGCTCCTATTTCAGATAGCGTATTGGGCTAAGCGGCATCTCAAAGCGCATGAAATGGCGAGTGAAATGCACTATTAGACTTCTATGGTAGGGCGAACAGAGACCCGATTGGATCATTTTATATTATGGTTAATTTAAGAATTCAGCGAAATTCTATCACATTTGTTCAATTTACGTCGCTCCAATTTCAGATAGCGTACTGGGCTAAGCGGCATCTCAAAGCGCATGAAATGGCGAATGAAATGCACTATTAAACTTCTAGGCTAGGGCGAACAGAGACCCGAGCAGATCATTTTACATTATGGTTAATAAAAGAATTCAGCGTAATTCTATCACATTTGTTCAACTTACGTCGCTCCTATTTCAGATAGCGTATTGGGCTAAGCGGCATCTCAAAGCGCATGAAATGGCGAGTGAAATGCACTATTAGACTTCTATGGTAGGGCGAACAGAGACCCGATTGGATCATTTTACATTAAGGTTAATATAAGTATTCACGGAAATTCTATCACATTTGTTCAATTTACGTCGCTCCTATTTCAGATAGCGTATTGGGCTAAGCGGCATCTCAAAGCCCATGAAATGACTAGTGAAATGCACCATTAAACTTCAAGGGTAGGGCGAACAAAGACCCGATTAGATCATTTTACATTAAGGTTAATATAAGAATTCAGCGAAATTCTATCACATTCGTTCAATTTACGTCGCTCCTATTTCAGATATCGTATTGGGCTAAGCGGCATCTCAAAGCGCCTGAAATGGCGAGTAAAATGCACTGCTAAACTTGTAGGGTAGGGCAAACAGGGACCCGATTAGATCATTTTATATTATCGTTAATCCAAGATGTCAGCAAAATTCTATCACATTTGTTCAATTTACGTCGCTCCAATTTCAGATAGCGTACTGTGCTAGGCGGCATCTTAAAGCGCATGAAATGACGAGTGAAATGCACTATTAAACTTCTAGGATAAGGCACACAGAGACCCGATTAGATCATTTTATATTACGGTTAATATAAGAATTCAGCGTAATTCTATCACATTTGTTCAACTTACGTCGCTCCTATTTCAGATAGCGTATTGGGCTAAGCGGCATCTCAAAGCGCATGAAATGGCGAGTGAAATGCACTATTAAACTTCTAGGGTAGGGCGAACAGAGACGCGATTAGATCATTTTACATTAAGGTTAATATAAGTATTCAGGGAAATTCTATCACATTTGTTCAATTTACGTCGCTCCAATTTCAGATAGCGTATTGGGCTAAGCGGCATCTCAAAGCGCATGAAATGGCGAGTAAAATGCACTGCTAAACTTGTAGGGTAGGGCAAACAGGGACCCGATTAGATCATTTTATATTATCGTTAATCCAAGATGTCAGCAAAATTCTATCACATTTGTTCAATTTACGTCGCTCCAATTTCAGATAGCGTACTGTGCTAGGCGGCATCTTAAAGCGCATGAAATGACGAGTGAAATGCACTATTAAACTACTATGATAGGGCAATCAGAAACCCGACTAGATCATTTTATATTTTGGTTAATATAAGAATTCAGCGAAATTCTATCACATTTGTTCAATTTACGTCGCTCCTATTTCAGATAGCTTATTGGGCTAAGCAGCATCTCAAAGCGCATGAAATGACGAGTGAAATGCACCACTAAACTTCAAGGGTAGGGCGAACAAAGTCCCGATTAGATCATTTTACATTAAGGTTAATATAAGAATTCAGCGAAATTCTATCACATTTGTTCAATTTACATCGCTCCTATTTCAGATAGCGACTTGTGTTAAGCGTCATCTCAAAGCGCAAGAAATGGCGAGTAAAATGCACTATTAAACTTCTAGGATAAGGCAAACAGAGACCCGATTAGATCATTTTATATTACGGTTAATATAAGAATTCAGCGTAATTCTGTGACATTTGTTCAACTTACGTAGCTCCTATTTCAGATAGCGTACTGGGCTAGGCGGCAACTTAAAGCGCGTGGAATGGCGAGTAAAATGCGCTATTAAACTTCTATGATAGGGCAATCAGAGACCCGATTAGATCATTTTATATTTTGGTTAATATAAGAATTCAGCGAAATTCTATCACATTTGTTCAGTTTACGTCGCTCCTATTTCAGATAGCGTATTGGGCTAAGCGGCATCTCTAAGCGCATGAAATGACTAGTGAAATGCACTATTAAACTTCTAGGGTAGGGCGAACAAAGACCCGATTAGATCATTTTACATTAAGGTTAATATAAGAATTCAGCGTAACTCTGTCACATTTGTTCAATTTACGTCGCTCCTATTTCAGATAGCGTAGTGGGCTAAGCGGCATCTCAAAGCGCAAGAAATGGCGAGTAAACTGCACTATTACACTTCTAGGGTAGGGCAAACAGAGACCCGATTAGATCAATTTATATTATGGTTAATTTAAGAATTCTGCGAATTTCTATCACATTTGTTCAATTTACGTTGCTCCTATTTCAGATAGCGTATTGGGCTAAGCGGTATAACAAAGCGCAAGAAATGGCGAGTAAAATGCACTATTAAACTTCTAGGGTAGGGCAAACAGAGACCAGTTTAGATCATTTTATATTATGGTTAATTTAAGAATTCAGAAAAATTCTATCACATTTGTTCAATTTACGTCGCTCCTATTTCAGATAGCGTACCCGGATAGGCGGCATCTTAAAGCGCGAGGAATGGCGAGTAAAATGAACTATTAAACTTCTATGATAGGGCAATCAGAGACCTGATTAGATCATTTTATATTTTGGTTAATATAAGAATTCAGCGAAATTCTATCACATTTGTTTAATTTACGTCGCTCCTATTTCGGATAGCGTATTGGGATAAGCGGCATCTCAAAGCGCATGAAATGCTGAGTAAAATGCGCTATTAAACTTCTAGGGTAGGGCAATCAGAGACCCGATTAGATCATTTTATATTATGGTTAATTTAAGGATTCAGCAAAATTCTATCACATTTGTTCAATTTACGTCGTTCCTATTTCAGATAGCATACTGGGCTAGGCGGCAACTTAAAGCGCGCGGAATGGCGAGTAAAATGCACTATTAAACTTCTATGATAGGGCAATCAGAGACCCGATTAGATCATTTTATATTGTGGTTAATTTAAGAATTCAGCGAAATTCTATCACATTTGGTCAATTTACATCGCTCCTATTTCAGATAGCGTATTGGGCTAAGCGGCATCTCAATGCGCATGAAATGGCCAGTAAAATGCACTATTAAACTTCTAGGATAAGGCAAACGGAGACCCGATTAGACCATTTCATATTACGGTTAATATAAGAATTCAGCGTTATTCTATCACATTTGTTCAACTTACGTCGCTCCTATTTCAGATAGCGTACCGGGCTAGGCGGCATCTTAAAGCGCGTGGAATGGCGAGCAAAATGCACTCTTAATCTTCTATGATAGGGCAATCAGAGACCCGATTAGATCATTTTATATTACGGTTAATATACGAATTCAGCGTAATTCTATCACATTTGTTCAACATACGTCGCTCCTATTTCAGATAGTGTACTGGGCTAGGCGGCATCTTAAAGCGCGTGGAAGGGCGAGTAAAATGCACCACTAAACTTCTATGATCGGGCAATCAGAGTCCCGTTTAGATCATTTTATATTATGGTTAATTTAAGAAATCAGCGAAATTCTATCACATTTGTTCAATTTACATCGCTCCTATTTCAGATAGCGTATTGGGCTAAGCGGCATCTCAAAGCGCAATATATGGCGAGTAAAATGCACTATTAAACTTCTAGGGTAGGGCAATCAGAGACCCGTTTAGATCATTTTATATTATGGTTAATTTAAGAATTCAGCGAAATTCTATCACATTTGTTCAATTTACGTTGCTCCTATTTCAGATAGCGTATTGGGCTAAGCGGCATCTCAATGCGCATGAAATGGCCAGTAAAATGCACTCTTAATCTTCTATGGTAGGGCAATCAGAGACCCGATTAGATCATTTTATATTTTGGTTAATATAAGAATTCAGCGAAATTCTATCACATTTGTTCAATTTACGTCGCTCCTATTTCAGATAGCGTATTGGGCTAAGCGGCATCTCAAAGCGCAAGAAATGGCGGGTAAAATGCACTATTAAACTTCTAGGGTAGGGCAAACAGAGACCCCATTAGATCATTTTATATTATGGTTAATTTAAGAATTCAGCGAAAATCTATCACATTTGTTCAATTTACGTTGCTCCTATTTCAGATAGCGTACTGGGCTAGGCGGCATCTTAAAGCGCGTGGAATGACGAGTAAAATGCACTATTAAACTTCTATGATAGGGCAATCAGAGACCCGATTAGATCATTTTATATTATGGTTAATTTAAGAATTCAGCGAAATTCTATCACATTTGTTCAATTTACGTCGCTCCTATGTCAGATAGCGTATTGGGCTATGCGGCATCTCGAAGCGCATGAAATGACGAGTAAAATGCACTGTTAAACTCCTAGGGTAGGGCAAACAGAGACCCGATTAGATCATTTTATATTATGGTTAATTTAAGAATTCAGCTAGATTCTATCACATTTGTTGAATTTACGTCGCTCCTATTTCAGATAGCGTACTGGGATAGGCGGCATCTTAAAGCGCGTGGAATGGCGAGTAAAATGCACTACTAATCTTCTATGATAGGGCAATCAGAGACCCGATTAGATCATTTTATATTTTGATTAATATAAGGTTTCAGGGAAATTCTATCACATTTGTTCAATTTACGTCGCTCCTATTTCAGATAGCGTATTGTGCTAAGCCGGATCTCAAAGCGCATGAAATGGCGACTAAAATGCACTGTTAAACTTCTGGGGTAGGGCAAACAGAGACCCGATTAGATCATTTTATATTATGGTTAATTTAAGAATTCAGCAAAATTCTATCACATTTGTTCAACTTTCGTCGCTCGTATTTCAGATAGCGTATTCGGCTAAGCGGCATCTCAAAGCGCATGAAATGGCGAGTATAATGCACTATTAAACTTCTAGGATAAGGCAAACAGATACCCGATTCGATCATTTTATATTACGGTTAATATAAGAATGCAGCGTAATTCTATCACATTGGTTCAAGTTACGTCGCTCCTATTTCAGATAGCGTACTGGGCTAGGCGGCATCTCAAAGCGCGTGGAATGGCGAGTAAAATGCACTACTAAACTTCTAGGGTAGGGCGAACAGAGACCCGATTAGATCATTTTACATTAAGGTTAATATAAGAATTCAGCGAAATTCTATCACATTTGTTCAATTTACGTCGCTCCTATTGCAGATAGCGTATTGGGTTAAGCGGCACCTCAAAGCGCATGAAATTGCGAGTAAAATGCACTATTAAACTTCTAGGGTAGAGCAAACAGAGACCCGATTAGATCATTTTATATTATGGTTAATATAAGAATTCAGCGAAATTCTATCACATTTGTTCAATTTGCGTCGCTCATATTTCAGATAGCGTATTGGGCTAAGCGGCATCTCAAAGCGCATGAAATGGCGGGTGAAATGCACTATTACACTTCTATGGTAGGGCGAACAGAGACCCGGTTGGATCATTTTACATTAAGGTTTATATAAGAATTCACGGAAATTCTATCACATTTGTTCAATTTACGTCGCTCCTATTTCAGATAGCGCATTGGGCTAAGCGGCATCTCAAAGCGCATGAAATGGCGCGTAAAATGCGCTATTAAACTTCTAGGATAAGGCAAACCGAGACCCGATTAGTTCATTTTATATTACGGTTAATATAAGAATTCAGCGTAATTCTATCTCATTTGTTCATCTTACGTCGCTCCTATTTCAGATAGCCGACTGACCTATGCGGCATCTCAAAGCGCGTGGAAGGGCGAGTAAAATGCACTACTAAACTTCTATGATAGAGCAATCAGAGACCCGATTAGATCATTTTATATTTTGTTTAATATAAGATTTCAGGGAAATTCTATCACATTTGTTCAATTTACGTCGCTCCTATTTCAATAGCGTATTGGGCTAAGCGGCATCTCAAACCGCATGAAATGGCGAGTGAAATGCACTATTAGACTTCTATGGTAGGGCGAACATAGACCCGATTGGATCATTTTATATTATGGTTAATTTAAGAATCCAGCGAAATTCTATCACATTTGTTCAATTTACGTCGCTCCTATTTCAGATAGCGCATTGGGCTAAGCGGCCTCTCAAAGCGCATGAAATGGCGCGTAAAATACGCTATTAAACTTCTAGGATAAGGCAAACCGAGACCCGATTAGTTCATTTTATATTACGGTTAATATAAGAATTCAGCGTAATTCTATCTCATTTGTTCATCTTACGTCGCTCCTATTTCAGATAGCCTACTGACCTATGCGGCATCTTAAAGCGCGTGGAAGGGCGAGTAAAATGTACTACTAAACTTCTATGATAGAGCAATCAGAGACCCGAGCAGATCATTTTACATTATGGTTAATTTAAAAATTCAGCAAAATTCTATCACATTTGTTCAACTTACGTCGCTCCTATTTCAGATAGCGTACTGGGCTAGGCGGAAACTTAAAGCGCGTGGAATGGCGAGTAAAATGCACTACTAAACTTCTATGATAGGGCAATCAGAGACCCGATTAGATCAGTTTATATTTTGTTTAATATAAGATTTCACGGAAATTCTATCACATTTGTTCAATTTACGTCGCTCCTATTTCAGATAGCGTATTGGGCTATGCGGCATCTCAAAGCGCATGAAATGGCGAGTAAAATGCACTATTAAACTTCTAGGCTAGGGCAAACAGAGACCCGATTAGATCATTTTATATTATGGTTAATTTAAGAATTCAGCCAAATTCTATCACATTTGTTCAATTTACGTCGCTCCTATTTCAGATAGCGTACTGGGCTAGGCGGAATCTTAAAGCGCGTGGATTGGCGAGTAAAATGCACTATTAAACTTCTACGATAGGGCAATGAGAGACCCGATTAGATCATTTTATATTTTGGTTAATATAAGAATTCAGCGAAATTCTATCACAATTGTTCTATTTACGTCGCTCCTATTTCAGATAGCGTATTGGGCTAAGCGGCATCTCAAAGCGCATGAAATGGCGGGTGAAATGCACTATTAAACTTTTAGGGTAGGGCGAACAGAGACCCGATTAGATCATTTTACATTCAGGTTAATATAAGTATTCAGGGAAATTCTATCACATTTGTTCAATTTACGTCGTTCCTATTTCAGATAGCGTATTGGGCTAAGCGGCATCTCAAAGTGCATGAAATGGCGAGTAAAATGCACTGTTAAACTTCTAGGGTAGGGCAAACAGAGACCCGATTAGATCATTTCATATTATGGTTTATTTAAGAATGCAGAAAAATTCTATCACATTTGTTCAATTTACGTCGCTGATATTTCAGATAGCGTATTGGGCTAAGCGGCATCTCAATGCGCATGAAATGGCGAGTAAAATGCACTATTAAACTTCTAGGATAAGGCAAACAGAGACCCGATTCGTTCATTTTATATTACGGTTAATATAAGAATTCGGCGTAATTCTATCACATTTGTTCAACGTACGTCGCTCCTATTTCAGATAGCGTACTGGGCTAGGCGGCATCTTAAAGCGCGTGGAATGGCGGGTAGAATGCGCTATTAAACTTCTATAGTAGGGCTATCAGAGACCCGATTAGATCATTTTATATTTTGGTTAATATAAGAATTCAGCGAAATTCTATCACATTTGTTCAACTTACGTCGCTGCTATTTCAGATAGCGTATTGGGCTAAGCGGCATCTCAAAGCGCATGAAATGACGAGTGAAATGCACTATTAAACTTCTAGGGTAGGGCAAACAGAGACCGGATAAGATCATTTTATATTATGGTTAATTTAAGAATTCAGCGATACTCTATCACATTTGTTCAACTTACGTCGCTCCTATTTCAGATAGCGTACTGGGCTAGGCGGCATCTTAAAGCGCATGAAATTGCGAGTGAAATGCACAGCTAAACTTCTAGGGTAGGGCGAACAAAGGCCCGATTAGATCATTTTACATTAAGGTTAATATAAGAATTCAGGGAAATTCTATCACATTTGTTCAATTTACGTCGCTCCTATTTCAGATAGCGTATTGGGCTAAGCGGCATCTCAAAGCCCATGAAATGGCGAGTAAAATGCACTGTTAAACTTCTAGGGTAGGGCAAACAGAGACCCCATTAGATCATTTCATATTATGGTTTATTTAAGAATTCAGAAAAATTCTATCACATTTGTTCAATTTTCGTCGCTCCTATTTCTGATAGCTTATTGGGCTATGCAGCATCTCAAAGCGCATTAACTGACGAGTGAAATGCACTAGTAATCTTCTAGGGTAGGGCAAACAGAGACCCGATAAGACCATTTTATATTATGATTAATTTAAGAATTCAGCGAAACTCTATCACATTTGTTCAACTTACGTCGCTCCTATTTCAGATAGCGTACTGGGCTAGGCGGCATCTTAAAGCGCGTGGAATGGCGAGTAAAATGCACTATTAAAATTCTATGGTAGGGCAAACAGAGACTCGATTAGATCATTTTACATTAATGTTAATGAAAGAATTCAGCGAAATTCTATCACATTTGTTCAACTTACGTCGCTCCTATTTCAGATAGCGTATTGGGCTAAGCGGCACCTCAAAGCGCATGAAATGGCGAGTGAAATGCACTATTAGACTTCTATGGTAGGGCGAACAGAGACCCGATTGGATCATTTTACATTAAGGTTTATATAAGAATTCACGGAAATTCTATCACATTTGTTCAATTTACGTCGCTCCTATTTCAGATAGCGTATTGGGCTAAGCGCCATCTCAAAGCGCATGAAATGGCGAGTAAAATACACTATTAAACTTCTAGGGTAGGGCGAACAGAGACCCGATTAGATCATTTTACATTAAGGTTAATATAAGTATTCAGGGAAATTCTATCACATTTGTTCAATTTACGTCACTCCTATTGCAGATAGCGTATTGGGCTTAGCGGCATCTCAAAGCGCATGAAATGACGAGTGAAATGCACTATGAAACTTCTAGGGTAGGGCAAACAGAGACCCGATTAGATCATTTTATATTATGGTTAATTTAAGAATTCAGCAAAATTCTATCACATTTGTTCAATTTACGTCGCTCCTATTTCAGATAGCGTACTGGGCTAGGCGGCATCTTAAAGTGGGTGGAATGGCGAGTAGAATGCACTATTAAAATTCTATGGTAGGGCAAACAGAGACTCGATTAGATCATTTTACATTAATGTTAATGAAAGAATTCAGCGAAATTCTATCACATTTGTTCAACTTACGTCGCTTTTATTTCAGATAGCGTATTGGGCTAAGCGGCACCTCAAAGCGCATGAAATGGTGAGTGAAATGCACTATTAAACTTCTAGGGTAGGGCAAGCAGAGACCCGATTAGATCATTTTATATTATGGTTAATTTAAGAATTCAGCGAAATTCTATCACATTTGTTCAATTTACGTCGCTCCAATTTCTGATAGCGTATTGGGCTAAGCGGCATCTCAAAGCGCATGAAATGGCGAATAAAATGCACTGTTAAACTTCTAGGCTAGGGCGAACAGAGACCCGAGCAGATCATTTTATATTACGGTTAATATAAGAATTCAGCGTAATTCTATCACATTTGTTCATCTTACGTCGCTCCTATTTCAGATAGCCTACTGACCTATGCGGCATCTTAAAGCGCGTGGAAGGGCGAGTAAAATGCACTACTAAACTTCTATGATAGAGCAATCAGAGACCCGATTAGATTCTTTTATATTTTGTTTAATATAAGATTTCAGGGAAATTCTATCACATTTGTTCAATTTACGTCGCTCCTATTTCAGATAGCGTATTGGGCTAAGCGGCATCTCAAAGCGCATGAAATGGCGAGTGAAATGCACTATTAGACTTCTATGGTAGGGCGAACAGAGACCCGATTGGATCATTTTATATTATGGTTAATTTAAGAATTCAGGGAAATAGTATCACATTTGTTCAAGTTACGTCGCTCCTATTCCAGATAGCGTATTCGGCTAAGCGGCATCTCAAAGTGCATGAAATGACGAGTAAAATGCACTATTAAACTTCTAGGGTAGGGCAAGCAGAGACCCGACTAGATCATTTTATATTATGGTTAATTTAAGAATTCAGCAAAATTCTATCACATTCGTTCAATTTAGGTCGCTCCTATTTCAGATAGCGTATTGGGCTAAGCGGCATCTCAAAGCGCATGAAATGGCGAGTGAAATGCACTATAAGACTTCTATGGTAGGGCGAACAGAGACCAGATTAGATCATTTTACATTCTGGTTAATAAAATAATTCAGCGAAATTCTATCACATTTGTTCAACTTTCGTCGCTCCTATTTCAGATAGCGTATTGAGCTAAGCGGCATCTCGAAGCGCATGAAATGGCGAGTATAATGCACTATTAAACTTCTAGGATGAGGCAAACAGATACCCCATTAGATCATTTTATATTACGGTTAATATAAGAATGCAGCGTAATTCTATCACATTTGTTCAAGTTACGTCGCTCCTATTTCAGGTAGCGTACTGGGCTAGGCGGCATCTTAAAGCGCGTGGAATGGCGAGTAAAATGCACTACTAAACTTCTATGATAGGGCAATCAGAGACCCGATTAGATCAGTTTATATTTTGTTTAATATAAGATTTCACGGAAATTCTATCACATTTGTTCAATTTACGTCGCTCCTATTTCAGACAGCTTATTGGGTTTAGCGGCATCTCAAATCGCATGAAATGGCGAACAAAATGCACTATTAAACTTCTAGGCTAGGGCGAACAGAGACCAGATTAGATCATTTTATATTTTGGTTAATATAAGAATTCTGCGAAATTCTATCACATTTGTTCAAGTTACGTCGCTCCTATTTCAGATAGCGTACTGGGCTAGGCGGCATCTTAAAGCGCGTGGAATGGCGAGTAAAATGCACTATTAAACTTCTATGATAGGGCAATCAGAGACCCGATTAGATCATTTTATATTTTGGTTAATATAAGAATTCAACGAAATTCTATCACATTTGTAAAATTTACGTCGCTCCTATTACAGATAGCTTATTGGGCTTAGCGGCATCTCAAAGCGCATGAAATGACGAGTGAAATGCACTATTAAACTTCTGGGGTAGGGCAAACAGAGACCCGATTAGATCATTTTATATTATGGTTAATTTAAGAATTCAGCAAAATTCTATCACAGTTGTTCAATTTACGTCGCTCCTATTTCAGATAGCGTACTGGGCTAGGCGGCATCGTAAAGCGGGTGGAATGGCGAGTAGAATGCACTATTAAAATTCTATGGTAGGGCAAACAGAGACTCGATTAGATCATTTTACATTAATGTTAATGAAAGAATTCAGCGAAATTCTATCACATTTGTTCAACTTACGTCGCTCCTATTTCAGATAGCGTATTGGGCTAAGCGGCACCTCAAAGCGCATGAAATGGCGAGTGAAATGCACTATTAGACTTCTATGGTAGGGCGAACAGAGACCCGATTGGATCATTTTACATTAAGGTTTATATAAGAATTCACGGAAATTCTATCACATTTGTTCAATTTATGTCGCTCCTATTTCAGATAGCGGATTGGGCTAAGCGGCCTCTCAAAGCGCATGAAATGGCGCGTAAAATGCGCTATTAAACTTCTAGGATAAGGCAAACCGAGACCCGATTAGTTCATTTTATATTACGGTTAATATAAGAATTCAGCGTAATTCTATCTCATTTGTTCATCTTACGTCGCTCCTATTTCAGATAGCCTACTGACCTATGCGGCATCTTAAAGCGCGTGGAAGGGCGAGTAAAATGCACTACTAAACTTCTATGATAGAGCAATCAGAGACCCGATTAGATCATTTTATATTTTGTTTAATATAAGATTTCAGGGAAATTCTATCACATTTGTTCAATTTACGTCGCTCCTATTTCAGATAGCGTATTGGGCTAAGCGGCATCTCAAAGCGCATGAAATGGCGAGTGAAATGCACTATTAGACTTCTATGGTAGGGCGAACAGAGACCCGATTGGATCATTTTATATTATGGTTAATTTAAGAATTCAGCGAAATTCTATCACATTTGTTCAATTTACGTCGCTTCAATTTCAGATAGCGTATTGGGCTAAGCGGCATCTCAAAGCGCATGAAATGGCGAATAAAATGCACTATTAAACTTCTAGGCTAGGGCGAACAGAGACCCGAGCAGATCATTTTACATTATGGTTAATAAAAGAATTCAGCGTAATTCTATCACATTTGTTCAACTTACGTCGCTCCTATTTCAGATAGCGTATTGGGCTAAGCGGCATCTCAAAGCGCATGAAATGGCGAGTGAAATGCACTATTACACTTCTATGGTAGGGCGAACAGAGACCCGATTGGATCATTTTACATTAAGGTTAATATAAGAATTCACGGAAATTCTATCACATTTGTTCAATTTACGTCGCTCCTATTCCAGATAGCGTATTGGGCTAAGCGGCATCTCAAAGCACATGAAATGGCGAGCAAAATGCGATATTAAACTTCTAGGATAAGGCAAACAGAGACCCGATTAGATCATTTTATATTACGGTTAATATAAGAATTCAGCGTAATTCTATCACATTTGTTCAAGTTACGTCGCTCCTATTTCAGATAGCGTATTGGGCTATGCGGCATATAAAAGCGCATGAAATGACGCGTGAAATGCAGTATTATACATCTAGGGTAGGGTGAACAGAGACCCGAAGAGATCATTTTACATTAAGGTGAATATAAGAATGCAGCGTAATTCTGTCACATTTGTTCAACTTACGTCGCTCCTATTTCAGATAGCGTATTGGGTTAAGCGTCATCTCAAAGCGCATGAAATGACGAGTGAAATGCACTATTAAACTTCTAGGGTAGGGCGAACAGAGACCCGATTAGATCATTTTACATTAAGGTTAATATAAGTATTCAGCGAGATTCTATCACACTTGTTCAATTTACGTCGCTTCTATTTCAGACAGCGTACTGGGCTAGGCGGTATCTTAAAGCGCGTGGAATGGCGAGTAAAATGCACTATTAACCTTCTGTGATAGGGCAATCAGAGACCAGATTAGATCATTTTATACTTTGGTTAATATAAGAATTCAGCGAAATTCTATCACATTTGTTCAATTTACGTCGCTCCTATTTCAGATAGCGTATTGGGCTAAGCGGCATCTCAAAGCGCATGAAATGACGAGTGAAATGCACTATTAAACTTCTAGGGTAGGGCAAACAGGGACCCGATTAGATCATTTTATATCATGGTTAATTTAAGAATTCAGCGAAATTCTATCACATTTGTTCAATTTACGTCGCTCCTATTTCAGATAGCGTATTGGGCTAAGCGGCATCTCAAAGCGCATGAAATGGCGTGTAAAATGCACGATTAAACTTCTAGGGTAGGGCAAACAGAGACCCGATTAGATCATTTTATATTTTGGTTAATATAAGAATTCAGCGAAATTCTGTCACATTTGTTCAATTTACGTCGCTCCTATTTCAGACAGCTTATTGGGTTTAGCGGCATCTCAAATCGCATGAAATGGCGAACAAAATGCACTATTAAACTTCTAGGCTAGGGCGAACAGAGACCAGATTAGATCATTTTATATTTTGGTTAATATAAGAATTCTGCGAAATTCTATCACATTTGTTCAAGTTACGTCGCTCCTATTTCAGATAGCGTACTGGGCTAGGCGGCATCTTAAAGCGCGTGGAATGGCGAGTAAAATGCACTATTAAACTTCTATGAGAGGGCAATCAGAGACCCGATTAGATCATTTTATATTTTGGTTAATATAAGAATTCAACGAAATTCTATCACATTTGTAAAATTTACGTCGCTCCTATTACAGATAGCTTATTGGGCTTAGCGGCATCTCAAAGCGCATGAAATGACGAGTGAAATGCACTATTAAACTTCTAGGGTAGGGCAAACAGAGACCCGATTAGATCATTTTATATTATGGTTAATTTAAGAATTCAGCAAAATTCTATCACAGTTGTTCAATTTACGTCGCTCCTATTTCAGATAGCGTACTGACCTATGCGGCATCTTAAAGCGCGTGGAAGGGCGAGTAAAATGCACTACTAAACTTCTATGATAGAGCAATCAGAGACCCGATTAGATCCTTTTATATTTTGTTTAATATAAGATTTAAGGGAAATTCTATCACATTTGTTCAATTTACGTCGCTCCTATTTCAGATAGCGTATTGGGTTAAGCGGCTTCTCAAAGCGCATGAAATGGCGAGTAAAATGCACTATTAAACTTCTAGGGTAGTGCAAACAGAGACCCGATTAGATCATTTTATATTATGGTTAATTTAAGAATTCAGCAAAATTCTATCACATTTGTTCAATTTACGTCGCTCCTATTTCAGATAGCGTACTGGGCTAGGCGGCATCCTAAAGCGCGTGGAGTGTCGAGTAAAATGCACTATTAAACTTGTATGATAGGGCAATCAGAGACGCGATTAGATTATTTTATATTTTGGTTAATATAAGAATTCAGGGAAATTCTGTCACATTTGTTCAACTTACGTCGCTCCTATTTCAGATAGCGTATTGGGTTAAGCGTCATCTCAAAGCGCATGAAATGACGAGTGAAATGCACTATTAAACTTCTAGGGTAGGGCAATCAGAGACCCGATTAGATCATTTTACATTAAGGTTAATATAAGTATTCAGCGAGATTCTATCACACTTGTTCAATTTACGTCGCTTCTATTTCAGACAGCGTACTGGGCTAGGCGGTATCTTAAAGCGCGTGGAATGGCGAGTAAAATGCACTATTAACCTTCTGTGATAGGGCAATCAGAGACCAGATTAGATCATTTTATACTTTGGTTAATATAAGAATTCAGCGAAATTCTATCACATTTGTTCAATTTACGTCGCTCCTATTTCAGATAGCGTATTGGGCTAAGCGGCATCTCAAAGCGCATGAAATGACGAGTGAAATGCACTATTAAACTTCTAGGGTAGGGCAAACAGGGACCCGATTAGATCATTTTATGTCATGGTTAATTTAAGAATTCAGCGAAATTCTATCACATTTGTTCAATTTACGTCGCTCCTATTTCAGATAGCGTATTGGGCTAAGCGGCATCTCAAAGCGCATGAAATGGCGTGTAAAATGCACGATTAAACTTCTAGGGTAGGGCAAACAGAGACCCGATTAGATCATTTTATATTTTGGTTAATATAAGAATTCAGCGAAATTCTGTCACATTTGTTCAATTTACGTCGCTCCTATTTCAGACAGCTTATTGGGTTTAGCGGCATCTCAAATCGCATGAAATGGCGAACAAAATGCACTATTAAACTTCTAGGCTAGGGCGAACAGAGACCAGATTAGATCATTTTATATTTTGGTTAATATAAGAATTCTGCGAAATTCTATCACATTTGTTCAAGTTACGTCGCTCCTATTTCAGATAGCGTACTGGGCTAGGCGGCATCTTAAAGCGCGTGGAATGGCGAGTAAAATGCACTATTAAACTTCTATGAGAGGGCAATCAGAGACCCGATTAGATCATTTTATATTTTGGTTAATATAAGAATTCAACGAAATTCTATCACATTTGTAAAATTTACGTCGCTCCTATTACAGATAGCTTATTGGGCTTAGCGGCATCTCAAAGCGCATGAAATGACGAGTGAAATGCACTATTAAACTTCTAGGGTAGGGCAAACAGAGACCCGATTAGATCATTTTATATTATGGTTAATTTAAGAATTCAGCAAAATTCTATCACATTTGTTCAATTTACGTCGCTCCTATTTCAGATAGCGTACTGACCTATGCGGCATCTTAAAGCGCGTGGAAGGGCGAGTAAAATGCACTACTAAACTTCTATGATAGAGCAATCAGAGACCCGATTAGATCCTTTTATATTTTGTTTAATATAAGATTTAAGGGAAATTCTATCACATTTGTTCAATTTACGTCGCTCCAATTTCAGAAAGCGTATTGGGTTAAGCGGCTTCTCAAAGCGCATGAAATGGCGAGTAAAATGCACTATTAAACTTCTAGGGTAGTGCAAACAGAGACCCGATTAGATCATTTTATATTATGGTTAATTTAAGAATTCAGCAAAATTCTATCACATTTGTTCAATTTACGTCGCTCCTATTTCAGATAGCGTACTGGGCTAGGCGGCATCCTAAAGCGCGTGGAGTGTCGAGTAAAATGCACTATTAAACTTGTATGATAGGGCAATCAGAGACGCGATTAGATTATTTTATATTTTGGTTAATATAAGAATTCAGGGAAATTCTATCACATTTGTTCAATTTACGTCGCTCCTATTTCAGATATCGTATTGGGCTAAGCGGCATCTCAAAGCGCATGAAATGACGAGTGAAATGCACTATTAAGCTTCTAGGGTAGGGCAATCAGAGACCCGATTAGATCATTTTATATTTTGGTTAATATAAGAATTCAACGAAATTCTATCACATTTGTTCAATTTACGTCGCTCCTATTTCGGATAGCGTACTGGGCTAGGCGGCATCCTAAAGCGCATGAAATGACGAGTGAAATGCACTATTAAACTTCTAGGCTAGGGCGAACAGAGTCCCGATTAGATCATTTTACATTAAGGTTAATAAAAGTATTCAGGGAGATTCTATCACATTTGTTCAATTTACGTCGCTCCTATTTCAGACAGCGTACTGGGCTAGGCGGCATCTTAAAGCGTGTGGAATGGCGAGTAAAATGCACTATCAACCTTCTATGATTGGCAATCAAAGACCAGACTAGATCATTTTATACTTTGGTTAATATAAGAATTCAGCGTAATTCTATCACATTTGTTCAATTTACGTCGCTCCTATTTCAGATAGCGTATTGGGCTATGCGGCATATAAAAGCGCATGAAATGACGCGTGAAATGCACTATTATACATCTAGGGTAGGGTGAACAGAGACCCGAAGAGATCATTTTACATTAAGGTGAATATAAGAATGCAGCGTAATTCTGTCACATTTATTCAACTTACGTCGCTCCTATTTCAGATAGCGTATTGGGTTAAGCGTCATCTCAAAGCGCATGAAATGACGAGTGAAATGCACTATTAAACTTCTAGGGTAGGGCGAACAGAGACCCGATTAGATCATTTTACATTAAGGTTAATATAAGTATTCAGCGAGATTCTATCACACTTGTTCAATTTACGTCGCTTCTATTTCAGACAGCGTACTGGGCTAGGCGGTATCTTAAAGCGCGTGGAATGGCGAGTAAAATGCACTATTAACCTTCTGTGATAGGGCAATCAGAGACCAGATTAGATCATTTTATACTTTGGTTAATATAAGAATTCAGCGAAATTCTATCACATTTGTTCAATTTACGTCGCTCCTATTTCAGATAGCGTATTGGGCTAAGCGGCATCTCAAAGCGCATGAAATGACGAGTGAAATGCACTATTAAACTTCTAGGGTAGGGCAAACAGGGACCCGATTAGATCATTTTATATCATGGTTAATTTAAGAATTCAGCGAAATTCTATCACATTTGTTCAATTTACGTCGCTCCTATTTCAGATAGCGTATTGGGCTAAGCGGCATCTCAAAGCGCATGAAATGGCGTGTAAAATGCACGATTAAACTTCTAGGGTAGGGCAAACAGAGACCCGATTAGATCATTTTATATTTTGGTTAATATAAGAATTCAGCGAAATTCTGTCACATTTGTTCAATTTACGTCGCTCCTATTTCAGACAGCTTATTGGGTTTAGCGGCATCTCAAATCGCATGAAATGGCGAACAAAATGCACTATTAAACTTCTAGGCTAGGGCGAACAGAGACCAGATTAGATCATTTTATATTTTGGTTAATATAAGAATTCTGCGAAATTCTATCACATTTGTTCAATTTACGTCGCTCCTATTTCAGATAGCGTACTGGGCTAGGCGGCATCTTAAAGCGCGTGGAATGGCGAGTAAAATGCACTATTAAACTTCTATGAGAGGGCAATCAGAGACCCGATTAGATCATTTTATATTTTGGTTAATATAAGAATTCAGCGAAATTCTATCACATTTGTAAAATTTACGTCGCTCCTATTACAGATAGCTTATTGGGCTTAGCGGCATCTCAAAGCGCATGAAATGACGAGTGAAATGCACTATTAAACTTCTAGGGTAGGGCAAACAGAGACCCGATTAGATCATTTTATATTATGGTTAATTTAAGAATTCAGCAAAATTCTATCACAGTTGTTCAATTTACGTCGCTCCTATTTCAGATAGCGTACTGACCTATGCGGCATCTTAAAGCGCGTGGAAGGGCGAGTAAAATGCACTACTAAACTTCTATGATAGAGCAATCAGAGACCCGATTAGATCCTTTTATATTTTGTTTAATATAAGATTTAAGGGAAATTCTATCACATTTGTTCAATTTACGTCGCTCCTATTTCAGATAGCGTATTGGGTTAAGCGGCTTCTCAAAGCGCATGAAATGGCGAGTAAAATGCACTATTAAACTTCTAGGGTAGTGCAAACAGAGACCCGATTAGATCATTTTATATTATGGTTAATTTAAGAATTCAGGCAAATTCTATCACATTTGTTCAATTTACGTCGCTCCTATTTCAGATAGCGTACTGGGCTAGGCGGCATCCTAAAGCGCGTGGAGTGTCGAGTAAAATGCACTATTAAACTTGTATGATAGGGCAATCAGAGACGCGATTAGATTATTTTATATTTTGGTTAATATAAGAATTCAGGGAAATTCTATCACATTTGTTCAATTTACGTCGCTCCTATTTCAGATATCGTATTGGGCTAAGCGGCATCTCAAAGCGCATGAAATGACGAGTGAAATGCACTATTAAGCTTCTAGGGTAGGGCAATCAGAGACCCGATTAGATCATTTTATATTTTGGTTAATATAAGAATTCAACGAAATTCTATCACATTTGTTCAATTTACGTCGCTCCTATTTCGGATAGCGTACTGGGCTAGGCGGCATCCTAAAGCGCATGAAATGACGAGTGAAATGCACTATTAAACTTCTAGGCTAGGGCGAACAGAGTCCCGATTAGATCATTTTACATTAAGGTTAATAAAAGTATTCAGGGAGATTCTATCACATTTGTTCAATTTACGTCGCTCCTATTTCAGACAGCGTACTGGGCTAGGCGGCATCTTAAAGCGTGTGGAATGGCGAGTAAAATGCACTATCAACCTTCTATGATTGGCAATCAAAGACCAGACTAGATCATTTTATACTTTGGTTAATATAAGAATTCAGCGAAATTCTATCACATTTGTTCAATTTACGTCGCTCCTATTTCAGACAGCTTATTGGGCTTAGCGGCATCTCAAATCGCATGAAATGGCGAACAAAATGCACTATTAAACTTCTAGGCTAGGGCGAACAGAGACCAGATTAGATCATTTTATATTTTGGTTAATATAAGAATTCTGCGAAATTCTATCACATTTGTTCAAGTTACGTCGCTCCTATTTCAGATAGCGTACTGGGCTAGGCGGCATCTTAAAGCGCGTGGAATGGCGAGTAAAATGCACTATTAAACTTCTATGATAGGGCAATCAGAGACCCGATTAGATCATTTTATATTTTGGTTAATATAAGAATTCAACGAAATTCTATCACATTTGTTCAATTTACGTCGCTCCTATTTCAGATAGCGTACTGGGCTAGGCGGCATCTTAAAGCGGGTGGAATGGCGAGTAGAATGCACTATTAAAATTCTATGGTAGGGCAAACAGAGACTCGATTAGATCATTTTACATTAATGTTAATAAAACTATTCAGCGAAATTCTATCACATTTGTTCAACTTACGTCGCTCCTATTTCAGATAGCGTATTGGGCTAAGCGGCACCTCAAAGCGCATGAAATGGCGAGTGAAATGCACTATTAGACGTCTATGGTAGGGCGAACAGAGACCCGATTGGATCATTTTACATTAAGGTTTATATAAGAATTCACGGAAATTCTATCACATTTGTTCAATTTACGTCGCTCCTATTTCAGATAGCGTATTGGGCTAAGCGGCCTCTCAAAGCGCATGATATGGCGCGTTAAATGCGCTATTAAACTTCTAGGATAAGGCAAACGGAGACCCGATTAGTTCATTTTATATTACGGTTAATATAAGAATTCAGCGTAATTCTATCACATTTGTTCATCTTACGTCGCTCCTATTTCAGATAGCCTACTGACCTATGCGGCATCTTAAAGCGCGTGGAATGGCGAGTAAAATGCACTACTAAACTTCTATGATAGGGCAATCAGAGACCCGATTAGATCATTTTATATTTTGATTAATATAAGATTTCAGGGAAATTCTATCACATTTGTTCAATTTACGTCGCTCCTATTTCAGATAGCGTATTGGGCTAAGCCGGATCTCAAAGCGCATGAAATGGCGACTAAAATGCACTATTAAACTTCTAGGGTAGGGCAAACAGAGACCCGATTAGATCATTTTACATTAAGGTTAATATAAGGATTCACGGAAATTCTATCACATTTGTTCAATTTACATCGCTCCTATTTCAGATAGCGTACTGGGCTAGGCGGAATCTTAAAGCGCGTGGATTGGCGAGTAAAATGCACTATTAAACTTCTATGATAGGGCAATCAGAGACCCGATTAGATCATTTTATATTTTGATTAATATAAGATTTCAGGGAAATTCTATCACATTTGTTCAATTTACGTCGCTGATATTTCAGATAGCGTATTGGGCTAAGCGGCATCTCAAAGCGCATGAAATGGCGAGTGAAATGCACTATTAAACTTCTAGGATAAGGCAAACAGAGACCCGATTAGATCATTTTATATTACGGTTAATATAAGAATTCAGCGTAATTCTGTCACATTTGTTCAATTTACGTCGCTCCTATTTGAAATAGCTTATTGGGCTAAGCGGCATCTCAAAGCGCAAGAAATGGCGAGTAAAATGCACTATTAAACTTCTAGGGTAGGGCAAACAGAGACCCCATTAGATCATTTTATATTTTGGTTAATATAAGAATTCAGCGAAATTCTAACACATTTGTTCAATTTACGTCGTTCCTATTTCAGATAGCATACTGGGCTAGGCGGCATCTTAAAGCGCGTGGAATGGCGAGTAAAATGCACTATTAAACTTCTATGATAGGGCAATCAGAGACCCGATTAGATCATTTTATATTACGGTTAATATAAGAATGCAGCGAGATTCTCTCACATTTGTTCAATTTACGTCGCCGATATTTCAGATAGCGTATTGGGCTAAGCGGCATCTCAAAGCGCATGAAATGACGAGTGAAAGGCAATATTAAACTTCGAGGGTAGGACGAACAGAGACCCGAATAGATCATTTTATATTACGGTTAATATAAGAATTCAGGGAAATTCTATCACATTTGTTCAATTTACGTCGCTCCTGTTTCAGATAGCGTATTGGGCTAAGCGGCATCTCAAAGCGCATGAAATGACGAGTGAAATGCAATATTAAACTTCTAGGGTAGGGCGAACAGAGACCCGAATAGATCATTTTACATTAAGGTTAATATAAGAATTCAGGGAAATTCTATCACATTCGTTCAATTTACGTCGTTCCTATTTCAGCTATCGTACTGGGCTAGGCGGCATCTTAAAACGCGAAGAATGGCGAGTAAAATGCACTATTAAACTTCTAGGGTAGGGCAAACAGAGACCCGATTAGATCATTTTATATTATGGTTAATTTTAGAATTCAGCGATATTCTATGACATTTGTTCAATTTACGTCGCTCCTATTTCAGATAGCGTATTGGGCTAAGCGGCATCTCAAAGCGCATGAAATGGCGAGTAAAATGCACTTTTAAACTTCTAGGGTAGGGCAAACAGAGACCCGATTAGATCATTTCATATTATGGTTTATTTAAGAATTCAGAAAAATTCTATCACATTTGTCCAATTTTCGTCGCTCCTATTTCAGATAGCTTATTGGGCTAAGCGGCATCTCAAAGCGCATGAAATGACGAGTGAAATGCACTATTAATCTTCTAGGGTAGGGCAAACAGAGACCCGATTAGATCATTTTATATTACGGTTAATATAAGAATTCAGCGTAAATGTATCACATTTGTTCAACATACGTCGCTCCTATTTCGGATAGTGTACTGGGCTAGGCGGCATCTTAAAGCGCGTGGAAGGGCGAGTAAAATGCACTACTAAACTTCTATGATAGGGCAATCAGAGTCCCGTTTAGATCATTTTATATTTTGTTTAATATAAGATTTCAGGGAAATTCTATCACATTTGTTCAATTTACGTCGCTGATATTTCAGATAGAGTATTGGGCTAAGCGGCATCTCAAAACGCAAGAAATGGTGAGTAAAATGCACTCTTAAACTTCTATGATAGGGCAATCAGAGACCCGATTAGATCATTTTATATTTTGGTTAATTTAAGAATTCAGCGAAATTCTATCACATTTGTTCAATTTACGTCGCTCCCATTTCAGATAGCTTATTGGGCTAAGCTGCATCTCAAAGCGCAAGAAATGGCGAGTAAAATGCACTATTAAACTTCTAGGGTAGGGCAAACGGAGACCCGATTAGTTCATTTTATATTACGGTTAATATAAGAATTCAGCGTCATTCTATCACATTTGTTCAACTTACGTCGCTTCTATTTCAGATAGCGTACTGGGCTAGGCGGCATCTTAAAGCGCGTGGAATGGCGAGGAAAATGCACTATTAAACTTCTGGGGTAGGGCAATCAGAGACCCGATTAGATCATTTTATATTATGGTTAATTTAACAATTCTGCGAAATTCTATCACATTTGTTCAATTTACGTCGTTCCTATTTCAGATAGCATACTGGGCTGGGCGGCATCTTAAAGCGCGTGGAATGGCTAGTAAAACGCACTATTAAACTTCTAGGGTAGGGCGAACAAAGACCCGATTAGATCATTTTACATTAAGGTTAATATAAGAATTCAGGGAAATTCTATCACATTTGTTCAACATACGTCGCTCAGATTTCAGATAGTGTACTGGGCTAAGCGGCATCTTAAAATGCGTGGAAGCGCGAGTAAAATGCACTACTAAACTTCTATGATAGAGCAATCAGAGTCCCGTTTAGATCATTTTATATTTTGTTTAATATAAGATTTCAGGGAAATTCTATCACATTTGTTCAATTTACGTCCCTCCTATTTCAGATAGCGTATTGGGCTAAGCGGCATCTCAAAGCGCATGAAATGGCGAGTAAAATGCACTATTAAGCTTCTAGGGTAGGGCAATCAGAGACCCGATTAGATCATTTTATATTTTGGTTAATATAAGAATTCAACGAAATTCTATCACATTTGTTCAATTTACGTCGCTCCTATTTCGGATAGCGTACTGGGCTAGGCGGCATCCTAAAGCGCATGAAATGACGAGTGAAATGCACTATTAAACTTCTAGGCTAGGGCGAACAGAGTCCCGATTAGATCATTTTACATTAAGGTTAATAAAAGTATTCAGGGAGATTCTATCACATTTGTTCAATTTACGTCGCTCCTATTTCAGACAGCGTACTGGGCTAGGCGGCATCTTAAAGCGTGTGGAATGGCGAGTAAAATGCACTATCAACCTTCTATGATTGGCAATCAAAGACCAGACTAGATCATTTTATACTTTGGTTAATATAAGAATTCAGCGAAATTCTATCACATTTGTTCAATTTACGTCGCTCCTATTTCAGATAGCGTATTGGGCTATGCGGCATCTCAAAGCGCATGAAATGACGAGTGAAATGCACTATTATACATCTAGGGTAGGGTGAACAGAGACTCGAAGAGATCATTTTACATTAAGGTGAATATAAGAATTCAGCGAAATTCTATCACATTTGTTCAATTTACGTCGCTCCTATTTCAGACAGCTTATTGGGCTTAGCGGCATCTCAAATCGCATGAAATGGCGAACAAAATGCACTATTAAACTTCTAGGCTAGGGCGAACAGAGACCAGATTAGATCATTTTATATTTTGGTTAATATAAGAATTCTGCGAAATTCTATCACATTTGTTCAAGTTACGTCGCTCCTATTTCAGATAGCGTACTGGGCTAGGCGGCATCTTAAAGCGCGTGGAATGGCGAGTAAAATGCACTATGAAACTTCTATGATAGGGCAATCAGAGACCCGATTAGATCATTTTATATTTTGGTTAATATAAGAATTCAACGAAATTCTATCACATTTGTTCAATTTACGTCGCTCCTATTTCAGATAGCGTACTGGGCTAGGCGGCATCTTAAAGCGGGTGGAATGGCGAGTAGAATGCACTATTAAAATTCTATGGTAGGGCAAACAGAGACTCGATTAGATCATTTTACATTAATGTTAATAAAACTATTCAGCGAAATTCTATCACATTTGTTCAACTTACGTCGCTCCTATTTCAGATAGCGTATTGGGCTAAGCGGCACCTCAAAGCGCATGAAATGGCGAGTGAAATGCACTATTAGACGTCTATGGTAGGGCGAACAGAGACCCGATTGGATCATTTTACATTAAGGTTTATATAAGAATTCACGGAAATTCTATCACATTTGTTCAATTTACGTCGCTCCTATTTCAGATAGCGTATTGGGCTAAGCGGCCTCTCAAAGCGCATGATATGGCGCGTTAAATGCGCTATTAAACTTCTAGGATAAGGCAAACGGAGACCCGATTAGTTCATTTTATATTACGGTTAATATAAGAATTCAGCGTAATTCTATCACATTTGTTCATCTTACGTCGCTCCTATTTCAGATAGCCTACTGACCTATGCGGCATCTTAAAGCGCGTGGAATGGCGAGTAAAATGCACTACTAATGTTCTATGATAGGGCAATCAGAGACCCGATTAGATCATTTTATATTTTGATTAATATAAGATTTCAGGGAAATTCTATCACATTTGTTCAATTTACGTCGCTCCTATTTCAGATAGCGTATTGGGCTAAGCCGGATCTCAAAGCGCATGAAATGGCGACTAAAATGCACTATTAAACTTCTAGGGTAGGGCAAACAGAGACCCGATTAAATCATTTTACATTAAGGTTAATATAAGGATTCACGGAAATTCTATCACATTTGTTCAATTTACATCGCTCCTATTTCAGATAGCGTACTGGGCTAGGCGGAATCTTAAAGCGCGTGGATTGTCGAGTAAAATGCACTATTAAACTTCTATGATAGGGCAATCAGAGACCCGATTAGATCATTTTATATTTTGATTAATATAAGATTTCAGGGAAATTCTATCACATTTGTTCAATTTACGTCGCTGATATTTCAGATAGCGTATTGGGCTAAGCGGCATCTCAAAGCGCATGAAATGGCGAGTGAAATGCACTATTAAACTTCTAGGATAAGGCAAACAGAGACCCGATTAGATCATTTTATATTACGGTTAATATAAGAATTCAGCGTAATTCTGTCACATTTGTTCAATTTACGTCGCTCCTATTTGAAATAGCTTATTGGGCTAAGCGGCATCTCAAAGCGCAAGAAATGGCGAGTAAAATGCACTATTAAACTTCTAGGGTAGGGCAAACAGAGACCCCATTAGATCATTTTATATTTTGGTTAATATAAGAATTCAGCGAAATTCTAACACATTTGTTCAATTTACGTCGTTCCTATTTCAGATAGCATACTGGGCTAGGCGGCATCTTAAAGCGCGTGGAATGGCGAGTAAAATGCACTATTAAACTTCTATGATAGGGCAATCAGAGACCCGATTAGATCATTTTATATTACGGTTAATATAAGAATGCAGCGAGATTCTCTCACATTTGTTCAATTTACGTCGCCGATATTTCAGATAGCGTATTGGGCTAAGCGGCATCTCAAAGCGCATGAAATGACGAGTGAAAGGCAATATTAAACTTCTAGGGTAGGACGCACAGAGACCCGAATAGATCATTTTATATTACGGTTAATATAAGAATTCAGGGAAATTCTATCACATTTGTTCAATTTACGTCGCTCCTGTTTCAGATAGCGTATTGGGCTAAGCGGCATCTCAAAGCGCATGAAATGACGAGTGAAATGCAATATTAAACTTCTAGGGTAGGGCGAACAGAGACCCGAATAGATCATTTTACATTAAGGTTAATATAAGAATTCAGGGAAATTCTATCACATTCGTTCAATTTACGTCGTTCCTATTTCAGCTATCGTACTGGGCTAGGCGGCATCTTAAAACGCGAAGAATGGCGAGTAAAATGCACTATTATACTTCTAGGGTAGGGCAAACAGAGACCCGATTAGATCATTTTATATTATGGTTAATTTTAGAATTCAGCGATATTCTATGACATTTGTTCAATTTACGTCGCTCCTATTGCAGATAGCGTATTGGGCTAAGCGGCATCTCAAAGCGCATGAAATGGCGAGTAAAATGCACTTTTAAACTTCTAGGGTAGGGCAAACAGAGACCCGATTAGATCATTTCATATTATGGTTTATTTAAGAATTCAGAAAAATTCTATCACATTTTTCCAATTTTCGTCGCTCCTATTTCAGATAGCTTATTGGGCTAAGCGGCATCTCAAAGCGCATGAAATGACGAGTGAAATGCACTATTAATCTTCTAGGGTAGGGCAAACAGAGACCCGATTAGATCATTTTATATTACGGTTAATATAAGAATTCAGCGTAAATGTATCACATTTGTTCAACATACGTCGCTCCTATTTCGGATAGTGTACTGGGCTAGGCGGCATCTTAAAGCGCGTGGAAGGGCGAGTAAAATGCACTACTAAACTTCTATGATAGGGCAATCAGAGTCCCGTTTAGATCATTTTATATTTTGTTTAATATAAGATTTCAGGGAAATTCTATCACATTTGTTCAATTTACGTCGCTGATATTTCAGATAGAGTATTGGGCTAAGCGGCATCTCAAAACGCAAGAAATGGTGAGTAAAATGCACTCTTAAA
This sequence comes from Macropis europaea, assembly GCA_916610135.2. Classification (NCBI taxonomy): domain Eukaryota; kingdom Metazoa; phylum Arthropoda; class Insecta; order Hymenoptera; family Melittidae; genus Macropis; species Macropis europaea. The sequence continues at coordinate 148,203 of CAKAJE020001925.1, forward strand.
CTTCTATGATAGGGCAATCAGAGACCCGATTAGATCATTTTTATATTTTGGTTAATTTAAGAATTCAGCGAAATTCTATCACATTTGTTCAATTTACGTCGCTCCCATTTCAGATAGCTTATTGGGCTAAGCTGCATCTCAAAGCGCAAGAAATGGCGAGTAAAATGCACTATTAAACTTCTAGGGTAGGGCAAACGGAGACCCGATTAGATCATTTTATATTATGGTTAATTTAACAATTCAGCGAAATTCTATCACATTTGTTCAATTTACGTCACTCCTGTTTCAGATAGCTTATTGGGCTAAGCGGCATCTCAAAGCGCATGAAATGACGAGTGAAATGCACTATTAAACTTCTAGGGTAGGGCGAACAAAGACCCGATTAGATCATTTTATATTAAGGTTAATATAAGAATTCAGCGAAATTCTATCACATTTGTTCAACTTACGTCGCTCCTATTTCAGATAGCGTATTGGGCTAAGCGGCATCTCAAAGCCCATGAAATGGCGAGTAAAATGCACTATTAAACTTCTAGGATAAGGCAAACAGAGACCCGATTAGTTCATTTTATATTACGGTTAATATAAGAATTCAGCGTCATTCTATCACATTTGTTCAACTTACGTCGCTCCTATTTCAGATAGCGTACTGGGTTAGGCGGCATCTTAAAGCGCGTGGAATGGCGAGGAAAATGCACTATTAAACTTCTGGGGTAGGGCAATCAGAGACCCGATTAGATCATTTTATATTATGGTTAATTTAACAATTCTGCGAAATTCTATCACATTTGTTCAATTTACGTCGTTCCTATTTCAGATAGCATACTGGGCTGGGCGGCATCTTAAAGCGCGTGGAATGGCTAGTAAAACGCACTATTAAACTTCTAGGGTAGGGCGAACAAAGACCCGATTAGATCATTTTACATTAAGGTTAATATAAGAATTCAGGGAAATTGTATCACATTTGTTCAACATACGTCGCTCAGATTTCAGATAGTGTACTGGGCTAAGCGGCATCTTAAAATGCGTGGAAGCGCGAGTAAAATGCACTACTAAACTTCTATGATAGAGCAATCAGAGTCCCGTTTAGATCATTTTATATTTTGTTTAATATAAGATTTCAGGGAAATTCTATCACATTTGTTCAATTTACGTCGCTCCTATGTTAGATAGCGTATTGGGCTAAGCCGCATCTCAAAGCGCATGAAATGACGAGAGAAATGCCCTATTAAACTTCTTGGGTAGGGCGAACAGAGAGCCGATTACACCATTTTATATTATTGTTAATTTAATAATTCGGCAAAATTCTATCACATTTGTTCAATTTACGTCCCTCCTATTTCAGATAGCGTATTGGGCTAAGCGGCATCTCAAAGCGCATGAAATGGCGAGTAACATGCACTATTACCCTTCTAGGGTATGGCAATCAGAGACCCGATTAGATCATTTTATATTATGGTTAATTTAAGAATTCAGCAAAATTCTATCACATTTGTTCAATTTACGTCGTTCCTATTTCAGATAGCATACTGGGCTGGGCGGCATCTTAAAGCGCGTGGAATGGTGAGTAAAGCGCACTATTAAACTTCTAGGGTAGGGCGAACAAAGACCCGATTAGATCATTTTACATTAAGGTTAATATAAGAATTCAGGGAAATTCTATCACATTTGTACAACTTACGTTGCTCCTATTTCAGATAGCGTACTGGGCTAGGCGGCACCTTAAAGCGCGTGGAATGGCGAGTAAAATGCACTATTAAACTTCTATGATCGGGCAATCAGAGATCCGATTAGATCATTTTATATTTTGGTTAATATAAGAATTTAGCGAAATTCTATCACATTTGTTCAATTTACGTCGCTCCTATTTCAGATAGCTTATTGGGCTAAGCGGCATCACAAAGCGCATGAAATGACGAGTGAAATGCACTTTTAAACTTCTAGGGTAGGGCAAACAGAGACCCGATTAGATCATTTTATATTATGGTTAACTTAAGAATTCAGCAAAATTTGATCATATTTGTTCAATTTACGTCGCTCCTATTTCAGATAGCGTACTGGGCAAGGCGGCATCTTAAACCGCGTGGAATGGCGAGTAAAATGCACTATTAAACTTCTATGATAGGGCAATCAGAGACCCGATTAGATCATTTTATATTACGGTTAATATAAGAATTCAGCGTAATTCTGTCACACTTGTTCAACTTACGTGGCTCCCATTTCAGATAGCGTACTGGGCTAGGCGGCAACTTAAAGCGCGTGGAATGGCGAGTAAAATGCACTATTAAACTTCTATGATAGGGCAATCAGAGATCCGATTAGATCATTTTATATTTTGGTTAATATAAGAATTTAGCGAAATTCTATCACATTTGTTCAATTTACATCGCTCCTACGTCAGATAGCGTATTGGGCTAAGCGGCATCTCAAAGTGCATGAAATGGCGAGTAAAATGCACTATTAAACTTCTAGGGTAGGGCAATCAGAGACCCGATTAGATCATTTTATATTATGGTTAATTTAAGAATTCAGCAAAATTCTATCACATTTGTTCAATTTACGTCGTTCCTATTTCAGATAGCGTACTGGGCTAGGCGGCATCTTAAAGCGCGTGGAACGGCGAGTAAAATGCACTATTAAACTTCTATGATAGGGCAATCAGAGACCCGATTAGATCATTTCATATTATGGTTAATATAAGAATTCAGCGTAATTCTATCACATTTGTTCAACTTACGTCGCTCCTATTTCAGATAGCGTACCGGGCTAGGCGGCATCTCAAAGCGCATGAAATGGCGAGTAAAATGCACTATTAAACTTCTAGGGTAGGGCAAACAGACACCCGATAAGATCATTTTATATTATGGTTAATTCAAGAATTCAGCGAAACTCTATCACATTTGTTCAATTTACGTCGCTCCTATTTCAGATAGCGTATTGGGCTAAGCGGCATCTCAAAGCGCAAGAAATGGCGAGTAAAATGCACTATTAAACTTCTAGGGTAGGGCAAACAGACACCCAATAAGATCATTTTATATTATGGTTAATTCAAGAATTCAGCGAAACTCTATCACATTTATTCAATTTATGTCGCTCCTATTTCAGATAGCGTATTGGGCTAAGCGGCATCTCAAAGCGCATGAAATGGCGAGTAAAATGCACTATTAAACTTCTATGATAGGGCAATCAGAGACCCGATTAGATCATTTTATATTTTGGTAAATATAAGAATTCAGCGAAATTCTATCACATTTGTTCAATTTACGTCGTTCCTATTTCAGATAGCATACTGGTCTGGGCGGTATCTTAAAGCGCGTGGAATGGCGAGTAAAGCGCACTATTAAACTTGTAGGGTAGGGCGAACAAAGACCCGATTAGATCATTTTACATTAAGGTTAATATAAGAACTCAGGGAAATTCTATCACATTTGTTCAACTTACGTCGCTCATATTTCAGATAGTGTACTGGTCTAGGCGGCATCTTAAAGTGGATGGAAGCGCGAGTAAAATGCACTTCTAAACTTCTATGATAGAGCAATCAGAGTCCCGGTTAGATCATTTTATATTTTGTTTAATATAAGATTTCAGGGAAATTCTATCACATTTGTTCAATTTACGTCGCTCCTATTTCAGATAGCGTATTGGGCTAAGCGGCATCTCAAAGCGCATGAAATGACGAGAGAAATGCACTATTAAACTTCTTGGGTAGGGCGAACAGAGACCCGATTACATCATTTTATGTTATGGTTAATTTAAGAATTCGGCAAGATTCTATCACATTTGTACAACTTACGTCGCTCCTATTTCAGATAGCGTACTGGGCTAGGCGGCACCTTAAAGCGCGTGGAATGGCGAGTAAAATGCACTATTAAACTTCTATGATAGGGCAATCAGAGACCCGATTAGATCATTTTATATTTTGGTAAATATAAGAATTCAGCGAAATTCTATCAAGTTTGTTCAATTTACGTCGCTCCTATTTCAGATAGCTTATTGGGCTAAGCGGCATCACAAAGCGCATGAAATGACGAGTGAAATGCACTTTTAAACTTCTAGGGTAGGACAAACAGAGACCCGATTAGATCATTTTATATTATGGTTAACTTAAGAATTCAGCAAAATTTTATCACATTTGTTCAATTTACGTCGCTCCTATTTCAGATAGCGCACTGGGCAAGGCGGCATCTTAAACCGCGTGGAATGGCGAGTAAAATGCACTATTAAACTTCTATGATAGGGCAATCAGAGACCCGATTAGATCATTTTATATTACGGTTAATATAAGAATTCAGCGTAATTCTGTCACACTTGTTCAACTTACGTGGCTCCTATTTCAGATAGCGTACTGGGCTAGGCGGCAACTTAAAGCGCGTGGAATGGCGAGTAAAATGCACTATTAAACTTCTAAGCTAGGGCGAACAGAGACCCGATTAGATCATTTTACATTATGGTTAATAAAAGAATTCAGCGAAATTCTATCACATTTGTTCAATTTACGTCGCTCCTATTTCAGATAGCGTATTGGGCTAAGCGGCATCTCAAAGCGCATGAAATGGCGAATGAAATGCACTATTAAACTTCTAGGCCAGGGCGAACAGAGACCCGATTAGATCATTTTACATTATCGTTAATAAAAGAATTCAGCGAAATTCTAACACATTTGTTCAATTTACATCGCTCCTATTTCAGATAGCGTATTGGGCTAAGCGGCATCTCAAAGCGCATGAAATGACGAGTAAAATGCACTATTAAACTTCTAGGGTAGGGCAAACAGAGACCCGGTTAGATAATTTCATATTATAGTTAATTTAAGAATTCAGCGAAATTCTATCACATTTGTTCAATTTACGTCGCTCCTATTTCAGATTGCGTATTGGGCTAAGCGGCATCTCAAAGCGCAAGAAATGGCGAGTAAAATGCACTATTAAACTTCTAGGGTAGGGCATACAGACACCCAATAAGATCATTTTATATTATTGTTAATTCAAGAATTCAGCGAAACTCTATCACATTTATTCAATTTATGTCGCTCCTATTTCAGATAGCGTATTGGGCTAAGCGGCATCGAAAAGCGCATGAAATGGCGAGTAAAATGCACTATTAAACTTCTAGGGTAGGGCAAACAGAGGCCCGATTAGATCAATTTATATTATGGTTAATTTAAGAATTCAGCAAAATTCTATCACATTTTTTCAATTTACGTCGTTCCTATTTCAGCTAGCGTACTGGGCTAGGCGGCATCTTAAAACGCGAAGAATGGCGAGTAAAATGCACTACTAAACTTATATGATAGGGCAATCAGAGACCCGATTAGATCATTTTATATTTTGGTTAATATAAGAATTCAGCGAAATTCTATTACATTTGTTCAATTTACGTCGCTCCTATTTCAGATAGCGTATTGTGCTGAGCGGCATCTCAAAGCGCATGAAATGACGAGTGAAAGGCAATATTAAACTTCTAGGGTAGGGCGAACAGAGACCCGAATAGATCATTTTACATTAATGTTAATATAAGAATTCAGGGAAATTCTATCACATTTGTTCAATTTACGTCGCTCGTATTTCAGATAGCGTATTGGGCTAAGCGGCATCTCAAAGCGCATGAAATGGCGAGTAAAATGCACTATTAAACTTCTAGGGTAAGGCAAACAGAGACCCGATTAGATCATTTTATATTATGGTTAATTTAAGAATTCAGCAAAATTCTATCACATTTGTTCAAGTTACGTCGCTCCTAGTTCAGATAGCGTACTGGGCTAGGCGGCATCTTAAATCGCGTGGAAGGGCGAGTAAAATTCACTACTAAACTTCTATGATAGGGCAATCAGAGTCCCGATTAGATCATTTTATATTTTGTTTACTATAAGATTTCAGGGAAATTCTATCACATTTGTTCAATTTACGTCGCTCCTATTTCAGATAGCGTATTGGGCTAAGCAGCATCTCAAAGCGCAAGAAATGGCGAGTAAAATGCACTACTAAACTTCTAGGGTAGGGCACACAGAGACCCGATTAGATCATTTTATATTATGGTTAATTTAAGAATTCAGCGAATTCCTATCACATTTGTTCAATTTACGTCGCTCCTATTTCAGATAGCGTATTGGGCTAAGCGGCATTTCAAAGCGCATGAAATGGCGAGTAAAATGCACTATTAAACTTCTAGGCTAGGGCGAACAGAGACCCGATTAGATCATTTTACATTATGGTTAATAAAAGAATTCAGCGAAATTCTATCACATTTGTTCAATTTACGTCGCTCCTATTTCAGATAGCGTATTGGGCTAAGCGGCATCTCAAAGCGCATGAAATGGCGAATGAAATGCACTATTAAACTTCTAGGCTAGGGCGAACAGAGACCCGATCAGTTCATTTCATATTATGGTTAATTTAAGAATTCAGCAAAATTCTATCACATTTGTTCAATTTACATCGTTACTATTTCAGATAGCGTACTGGGCTCGGCGGCATCTTAAAGCGCGTGGAATGGCCAGTGAAATGCACTACTAAACTTCTATGATAGGGCAATCAGAGACCCGATTAGATCATTTTATATTTTGGTTAATTTAAGAATTCAGCGAAATTCTATCACATTTGTTCAATTTACGTCGCTCCTATTGCCGATAGCGTATTGGGCTAAGCGGCATGTCGAAGCGCATGAAATGGCGAGTAAAATGCACTAGTAAACTTCTAGGGTAAGGCAAACAGAGACCCGATTAGATCATTTTATATTACGGTTAATATAAGAATTCAGCGTAAATGTATCACATTTGTTCAACATACGTCGCTCCTATTTCGGATAGTGTACTGGGCTAGGCGGCATCTTAAAGCGCGTGGAAGGGCGAGTAAAATGCACTACTAAACTTCTATGATAGGGCAATCAGAGTCCCGATTAGATCATTTTATATTTTGGTTAATTTAAGAATTCAGCGAAATTCTATCACATTTGTTCAATTTACGTCGCTCCCATTTCAGATAGCTTATTGGGCTAAGCTGCATCTCAAAGCGCAAGAAATGGCGAGTAAAATGCACTATTAAACTTCTAGGGTAGGGCAAACGGAGACCCGATTAGATCATTTTATATTATGGTTAATTTAACAATTCAGCGAAATTCTATCACATTTGTTCAATTTACGTCACTCCTATTTCAGATAGCTTATTGGGCTAAGCGGCATCTCAAAGCGCATGAAATGACGAGTGAAATGCACTATTAAACTTCTAGGGTAGGGCGAACAAAGACCCGATTAGATCATTTTACATTAAGGTTAATATAAGAATTCAGTGAAATTCTATCACATTTGTTCAACTTACGTCGCTCCTATTTCAGGTAGCGTACTGGGCTAGGCGGCATCTTAAAGCGCGTGGAATGGCGAGTAAAATGCACTATTAAACTTCTGGGGTAGGGCAATCAGAGACCCCATTAGATCATTTAAATTATGGTTAATTTAACAATTCTGCGAAATTCTATCACATTTGTCCAATTTACGTCGTTCCTATTTCAGATAGCATACTGGGCTGGGCGGCATCTTAAAGCGCGTGGAATGGCTAGTGAAACGCATTATTAAACTTCTAGGGTAGGGCGAACAAAGACCCGATTAGATCATTTTACATTAAGGTTAATATAAGAATTCAGGAAATTCTATCACATTTGTTCAACATACGTCGCTCAGATTTCAGATAGTGTACTGGGCTAAGCGGCATCTTAAAGTGCGTGGAAGCGCGAGTAAAATGCACTACTAAACTTCTATGATAGAGCAATCAGAGTCCCGGTTAGATCATTTTATATTTTGTTTAATATAAGATTTCAGGGAAATTCTATCACATTTGTTCAATTTACGTCGCTCCTATTTCAGATAGCGTATTGGGCTAAGCCGCATCTCAAAGCGCATGAAATGACGAGAGAAATGCCCTATTAAACTTCTTGGGTAGGGCGAACAGAGAGCCGATTACATCATTTTATATTATTGTTAATTTAATAATTCGGCAAAATTCTATCACATTTGTTCAATTTACGTCCCTCCTATTTCAGATAGCGTATTGGGCTAAGCGGCATCTCAAAGCGCATGAAATGGCGAGTAAAATGCACTATTAAACTTCTAGGGTAGGGCAATCAGAGACCCGATTAGATCATTTTATATTATGTTTAATTTAAGAATTCAGCAAAATTCTATCACATTTGTTCAATTTACGTCGTTCCTATTTCAGATAGCATACTGGTCTGCGCGGCATCTTAAAGCGCGTGGAATGGCGAGTAAAGCGAACTATTAAACTTCTAGGATAAGGCAAACAGAGACCCGATTAGATCATTTTATATTACGGTTAATATAAGAATTCAGGGAAATTCTATCACATTTGTTCAACTTACGTCGCTCATATTTCAGATAGTGTACTGGGCTAGGCGGCATCTTAAAGTGGGTGGAAGCGCGAGTAAAATGCACTACTAAACTTCTATGATAGAGCAATCAGAGTCCCGGTTAGATCATTTTATATTTTGTTTAATATAAGATTTCAGGGAAATTCTATCACATTTGTTCAATTTACGTCGCTCCTATTTCAGATAGCGTATTGGGCTAAGCGGCATCTCAAAGCGCATGAAATGACGAGAGAAATGCACTATTAAACTTCTTGGGTAGGGCGAACAGAGACCCGATTACATCATCTTATGTTATGGTTAATTTAAGAATTCGGCAAAATTCTATCACATTTGTACACCTTACGTTGCTCCTATTTCAGATAGCGTACTGGGCTAGGCGGCACCTTAAAGCGCGTGGAATGGCGAGTAAAATGCACTATTAAACTTCTATGATAGGGCAATCAGAGACCCGATTAGATCATTTTATATTTTGGTAAATATAAGAATTCAGCGAAATTCTATCACGTTTGTTCAATTTACGTCGCTCCTATTTCAGATAGCTTATTGGGCTAAGCGGCATCACAAAGCGCATGAAATGACGAGTGAAATGCACTTTTAAACTTCTAGGGTAGGGCAAACAGAGACCCGATTAGATCATTTTATATTATGGTTAACTTAAGAATTCAGCAAAATTTTATCACATTTGTTCAATTTACGTCGCTCCTATTTCAGATAGCGTACTGGGCAAGGCGGCATCTTAAACCGCGTGGAATGGCGAGTAAAATGCACTATTAAACTTCTATGATAGGGCAATCAGAGACCCGATTAGATCATTTTATATTACGGTTAATATAAGGACTCAGCGTAATTCTGTCACACTTGTTCAACTTACGTGGCTCCCATTTCAGATAGCGTACTGGGCTAGGCGGCAACTTAAAGCGCATGAAATGACGAGTAAAATGCACTATTAAACTTCTAGGGTAGGGCAAACAGACACCCGATAAGATCATTTTATATTATGGTTAATTTAAGAATTCAGCAAAATTCTATCACATTTGTTCAATTTACGTCGTTCCTATTTCAGATAGCGTACTGGGCTAGGCGGCATCTTAAAGCGCGTGGAACGGCGAGTAAAATGCACTATTAAACTTCTATGATAGGGCTATCAGAGACCCGATTAGATCATTTTATATTATGGTTAATATAAGAATTCAGCGTAATTCTATCACATTTGTTCAACTTACGTCGCTCCTATTTCAGATAGCGTATCGGGCTAGGCGGCATCTCAAAGCGCATGAAATGGCGAGTAAAATGCACTATTAAACTTCTAGGGTAGGGCAAACAGACACCCGATAAGTTCATTTTATATTATGGTTAATTCAAGAATTCAGCGAAACTCTATCACATTTGTTCAATTTACGTCGCTCCTATTTCAGATAGCGTATTGCGCTTAGCGGCACCTCAATGCGCATGAAATGGCGAGTAAAATGCACTATTAAACTTCTATGATAGGGCTATCAGAGACCCGATTAGATCATTTTATATTTTGGTTAATATAAGAATTCAGCGAAATTCTATCACATTCGTTCAATTTACGTCGCTGATATTTCAGATAGCGTATTGGGCTAAGCGGCATCTCAAAGCGCAAGAAATGGCGAGTAAAATGCACTATTAAACTTCTAGGGTAGAGCAAACAGACACCCAGTAAGATCATTTTATATTATGGTTAATTCAAGAATTCAGCGAAACTCTATCACATTTATTCAATTTATGTCGCTCCTATTTCAGATAGCGTATTGGGCTATGCGGCATCTCAAAGCGCATGAAATGGCGAGTAAAATGCACTATTAAACTTCTATGATAGGGCAATCAGAGACCCGATTAGATCATTTTATATTTTGGTAAATATAAGAATTCAGCGAAATTCTATCACATTTGTTCAATTTACGTCGTTCCTATTTCAGGTAGCATACTGGGCTGGGCGGCATCTTAAAGCGCGTGGAATGGCGAGTAAAACGCACTATTAAACTTCTAGGGTAGGGCGAACAAAGACCCGATTAGATCATTTTACATTAAGGTTAATATAAGAATTCAGGGAAATTCTATCACATTTGTTCAACATACGTCGCTCATATTTCAGATAGTGTACTGGGCTAAGGGGCATCTTAAAGTGCGTGGAAGCGCGAGTAAAATGCACTACTAAACTTCTATGATAGAGCAATCAGAGTCCCGTTTAGATCATTTTATATTTTGTTTAATATAAGATTTCAGGGAAATTCTATCACATTTGTTCAATTTACGTCGCTCCTATTTCAGATAGCGTATTGGGCTAAGCGGCATCTCAAAGCGCATGAAATGACGAGAGAAATGCCCTATTAAACTTCTTGGGTAGGGCGAACAGAGAGCCGATTACATCATTTTATATTATTGTTAATTTAAGAATTCAGCAAAATTCTATCACATTTGTTCAATTTACGTCGTTCCTATTTCAGATAGCATACTGGTCTGGGCGGCATCTTAAAGCGCGTGGAATGGCGAGTAAAGCGCACTATTAAACTTGTAGGGTAGGGCGAACTAAGACCCGATTAGATCATTTTACATTAAGGTTAATATAAGAACTCAGGGAAATTCTATCACATTTGTTCAACTTACGTCGCTCATATTTCAGATAGTGTACTGGGCTAGGAGGCATCTTAAAGTGGATGGAAGCGCGAGTAAAATGCACTACTAAACTTCTATGATAGAGCAATCAGAGTTCCGGTTAGATCATTTTATATTATGGTTAACTTAAGAATTCAGCAAAATTTTATCACATTTGTTCAATTTACGTCGCTCCTATTTCAGATTGCGTATTGGGCTAAGCGGCATCTCAAAGCGCAAGAAATGGCGAGTAAAATGCAGTATTAAACTTCTAGCGTGGGGCAAACAGACACCCAATAAGATCATTTTATATTATTGTTAATTCAAGAATTCAGCGAAACTCTATCACATTTATTCAATTTATGTCGCTCCTATTTCAGATAGCGTATTGGGCTAAGCGGCATCTCAAAGCGCATGAAATGGCGAGTAAAATGCACTATTAAACTTCTAGGGTAGGGCAAACAGAGGCCCGATTAGATCAATTTATATTATGGTTAATTTAAGAATTCAGCAAAATTCTATCACATTTTTTCAATTTACGTCGTTCCTATTTCAGCTAGCGTACTGGGCTATGCGGCATCTTAAAACGCGAAGAATGGCGAGTAAAATGCACTACTAAACTTCTATGATAGGGCAATCAGAGACCCGATTAGATCATTTTATGTTTTGGTTAATATAAGAATTCAGCGAAATTCTATTACATTTGTTCAATTTACGTCGCTCCTATTTCAGATAGCGTATTGTGCTAAGCGGCATCTCAAAGCGCATGAAATGACGAGTGAAAGGCAATATTAAACTTCTAGGGTAGGGCGAACAGAGACCCGAATAGATCATTTTACATTAAGGTTAATATAAGAATTCAGGGAAATTCTATCACATTTGTTCAATTTACGTCGCTCATATTTCAGATAGCGTATTGGGCTAAGCGGCATCTCAAAGCGCATGAAATGGCGAGTAAAATGCACTATTATACTTCTAGGGTAGGGCAAACAGAGACCCGATTAGATCATTTTATATTATGGTTAATTTAAGAATTCAGCAAAATTCTATCACATTTGTTCAATTTACGTGGCTCCTATTTCAGATAGCGTACTGGGCAAGGCGGCATCTTAAACCGCGTGGAATGGCGAGTAAAATGCACTATTAAACTTCTATGATAGGGCAATCAGAGACCCGATTAGATCATTTTATATTACGGTTAATATAAGAACTCAGCGTAATTCTGTCACACTTGTTCAACTTACGTGGCTCCCATTTCAGATAGCGTACTGGGCTAGGCGGCAACTTAAAGCGCGTGGAATGGCGAGTAAAATGCACTATTAAACTTCTATGATAGGGCAATCAGAGATCCGATTAGATCATTTTATATTTTGGTTAATATAAGAATTTAGCGAAATTCTATCACATTTGTTCAATTTACGTCGCTCCTATGTCAGATAGCGTATTGGGCTAAGCGGCATCTCAAAGTGCATGAAATGGCGAGTAAAATGCACTATTAAACTTCTAGGGTAGGGCAATCAGAGACCCGATTAGATCATTTTATATTATGGTTAATTTAAGAATTCAGCAAAATTCTATCACATTTGTTCAATTTACGTCGTTCCTATTTCAGATAGCGTACTGGGCTAGGCGGCATCTTAAAGCGCGTGGAACGGCGAGTAAAATGCACTATTAAACTTCTATGATAGGGCTATCAGAGACCCGATTAGATCATTTTATATTATGGTTAATATAAGAATTCAGCGTAATTCTATCACATTTGTTCAACTTACGTCGCTCCTATTTCAGATAGCGTACCGGGCTAGGCGGCATCTCAAAGCGCATGAAATGGCGAGTAAAATGCACTATTAAACTTCTAGGGTAGGGCAAACAGACACCCGATAAGATCATTTTATATTATGGTTAATTCAAGAATTCAGCGAAACTCTATCACATTTGTTCAATTTACGTCGCTCCTATTTCAGATAGCGTATTGCGCTTAGCGGCATCTCAATGCGCATGAAATGGCGAGTAAAATGCACTATTAAACTTCTATGATAGGGCTATCAGAGACCCGATTAGATCATTTTATATTTTGGTTAATATAAGAATTCAGCGAAATTCTATCACATTCGTTCAATTTACGTCGCTGATATTTCAGATAGCGTATTGGGCTAAGCGGCATCTCAAAGCGCAAGAAATGGCGAGTAAAATGCACTATTAAACTTCTAGGGTAGAGCAAACAGACACCCAATAAGATCATTTTATATTATGGTTAATTCAAGAATTCAGCGAAACTCTATCACATTTATTCAATTTATGTCGCTCCTATTTCAGATAGCGTATTGGGCTATGCGGCATCTCAAAGCGCATGAAATGGCGAGTAAAATGCACTATTAAACTTCTATGATAGGGCAATCAGAGACCCGATTAGATCATTTTATATTTTGGTAAATATAAGAATTCAGCGAAATTCTATCACATTTGTTCAATTTACGTCGTTCCTATTTCAGATAGCATACTGGGCTGGGCGGCATCTTAAAGCGCGTGGAATGGCGAGTAAAACGCACTATTAAACTTCTAGGGTAGGGCGAACAAAGACCCGATTAGATCATTTTACATTAAGGTTAATATAAGAATTCAGGGAAATTCTATCACATTTGTTCAACATACGTCGCTCATATTTCAGATAGTGTACTGGGCTAAGGGGCATCTTAAAGTGCGTGGAAGCGCGAGTAAAATGCACTACTAAACTTCTATGATAGAGCAATCAGAGTCCCGTTTAGATCATTTTATATTTTGTTTAATATAAGATTTCAGGGAAATTCTATCACATTTGTTCAATTTACGTCGCTCCTATTTCAGATAGCGTATTGGGCTAAGCGGCATCTCAAAGCGCATGAAATGACGAGAGAAATGCCCTATTAAACTTCTTGGGTAGGGCGAACAGAGAGCCGATTACATCATTTTATATTATTGTTAATTTAAGAATTCAGCAAAATTCTATCACATTTGTTCAATTTACGTCGTTCCAATTTCAGATAGCATACTGGTCTGGGCGGCATCTTAAAGCGCGTGGAATGGCGAGTAAAGCGCACTATTAAACTTGTAGGGTAGGGCGAACTAAGACCCGATTAGATCATTTTACATTAAGGTTAATATAAGAACTCAGGGAAATTCTATCACATTTGTTCAACTTACGTCGCTCATATTTCAGATAGTGTACTGGGCTAGGCGGCATCTTAAAGTGGATGGAAGCGCGAGTAAAATGCACTACTAAACTTCTATGATAGAGCAATCAGAGTTCCGGTTAGATCATTTTATACTATGGTTAACTTAAGAATTCAGCAAAATTCTATCACATTTGTTCAAGTTACGTCGCTCCTATTTCAGATAGCGTATTGAGCTAAGCGGCATCTCAAAGCGCATGAAATGGCGAATAAAATGCCCTATTAAACTTCTAGGCTATGGCGAACAGAGACCCGATTAGATCATTTTACATTATGGTTCATAAAAGAATTCAGCGAAATTCTATCACATTTGTTCAATTTTCGTCGCTCCTATTTCAGATAGCGTATTGGGCGAAGCGGCATCTCAAAGCGCATGAAATGGCGAATAAAATGCACTATTAAACTTCTAGGGTAGGGCAAACAGAGACCCAATTAGATCATTTTATATTATAGTGAATTTAAGAGTTCAGCGAAATTCTCTCACATTTGTTCAATTTACGTCGTTACTAATTCAGATAGCGTACTGGGCTAGGCGGCATCTTAAATCGCGTGGAAGGGCGAGTAAAATGCACTACTAAACTTCTATGATAGGGCAATCAGAGTCCCGATTAGATCATTTTATATTTTGTTTACTATAAGATTTCAGGGAAATTCTATCACATTTGTTCAATTTTCGTCGCTCCTATTTCAGATAGGGTACTGGGCTAGGCGGCATCTTAAAGCGCGTGGAATGGCGAGTAAAATGCACTACTTAACTTCTATGATAGGGCAATCAGAGACCTGATTAGATCATTTTATATTTTGTTTAATATAAGATTTCAGGGAAATTCTATCACATTTGTTCAATTTACGTCGCTCCTATTTCAGTTAGCGTATTCGGCTAAGCGGCATCTCAAAGCGCATGAAATGACGAGTCAAATGCACTATTAAACTTCTAGGGTAGGGCAAACAGAGACCCGAATAGATCATTTTACATTATGGTTAATAAAAGAATTCAGCGAAATTCCATCACATTTGTTCAACTTACGTCGCTCCTATTTCAGATAGCGTATTGGGCTAAGCGGCATCTCAAAGCGCATGAAATGGCGAGTAAAATGCACTATTAAACTTCTAGCGTAGGGCAAACAGAGACCAGATTAGATCATTTTATATTATGGTTAATTTAAGAATTCAGCAAAATTCTATCACATTTGTTCAATTTACGTCGTTACTATTTCAGATAGGGTACTGGGCTCGGCGGCATCTTAAAGCGCGTGGAATGGCGAGTGAAATGCACTATTAGACTTCTACGGTAGGGCGAACAGAGACCCGATTAGATCATTTTATATTATGGTTAATTTAAGAATTCAGCAAAATTCTATCACATTTGTTCAATTTACGTCGCTCCTATTTCAGTTAGCGTATTCGGCTAAGCGGCATCTCAAAGCGCATGAAATGGCGAGTAAAATGCACTATTAAAGTTCTAGGGTAGGGCAAACAGAGACCCGATAAGATCATTTTATATTATGGTTAATTTAAGAATTCAGCGAAATTCTATCACATTTGTTCAATTTACGTCGCTCCTATTTCAGATAGCGTATTGGGATAAGCGGCATCTGAAAGCGCATGAAATGGCGAGTAAAATGCACTATTAATCTTCTAGGCTAGGGCAAACAAAGACCCGATTAAATCATTTTATATTATGGTTAATTTACGAATTCAGCGAAATTCTATCACATTTATTCAATTTACGTCGCTCCTATTTCAGATAGCGTATTGGGATATGCGGCATCTCAAAGCGCATGAAATGGCGAGTAAAATGCACCCTTAAACTTCTAGGATAAGACAAACAGAGACCCGATTAGATCATTTTATATTACGGTTAATAAAAGAATTCAGCGAAATTCTATCACATTTGTTCAACTTCTGTCGCTCCTATTTCAGATAGCTTATTGGGCTTAGCGGCATCTCAAAGCGCATGAAGTGGCGAATAAAATGCACTATGAAACTTGTAGGCTAGGGCGAACAGAGACCCGATCAGATCATTTTACATTATGGTTAATAAAAAAATTCAGCGAAATTCTATCACATTTGTTCAACTTCTGTCGCTCCTATTTCAGATAGCGTATTGGGCTAAGCGGCATCTCAAAGCGCATGAAACGGCGAGTAAAATGCACTATTAAACTTCTAGGGTAGGTCAGACAGAGTCCCGATGAGATCATTTTATATTATGGTTAATTTAAGAATTCAGCGAAATTCTATCACATTTGTTCAATTTACGTCGCTCCTATTTCAGATAGCATACTGGGCTAGGCGGCATCTTAAAGCGCGTGGAATGGCGAGTAAAATGCACTACTAAACTTCTACGATAGGGCAATCAGAGACCCGATTAGATCATTTTATATTTTTGTTAATATAAGAATTCAGCGAAATTCTATCACATTTGTTCAATTTACGTCGCTCCTATTTCAGATAGCTTATAGGGCTTAGCGGCATCTCAAAGCGCATGAAATGGCGAGTAAAATGCACTATTAAACTTCTAGGATAAGGCAAACAGAGAACCGATTAGATCATTTTATATTACGGTTTATATAAGAATTCAGCGTAATTCTATCACATTTGTTCAACTTACGTCGCTCCTATTTCAGATAGCGTACTGGGCTAGGCGGCATCTTAAAGCGCGTGGAATGGCGAGTAAAATGCACTACTTAACTTCTATGATAGGGCAATCAGAGACCTGATTAGATCATTTTATATTTTGTTTAATATAAGATTTCAGGGAAATTCTATCACATTTGTTCAATTTACGTCGCTCCTATTTCAGTTAGCGTATTCGGCTAAGCGGCATCTCAAAGCGCATGAAATGACGAGTGAAATGCACTATTAAACTTCTAGGGTAGGGCAAACAGAGACCCGAATAGATCATTTTACATTATGGTTAATAAAAGAATTCAGCGAAATTCCATCACATTTGTTCAACTTACGTCGCTCCTATTTCAGATAGCGTATTGGGCTAAGCGGCATCTCAAAGCGCATGAAATGGCGAGTAAAATGCACTATTAAACTTCTAGCGTAGGGCAAACAGAGACCCGATTAGATCATTTTATATTATGGTTAATTTAAGAATTCAGCAAAATTCTATCACATTTGTTCAATTTACGTCGTTACTATTTCAGATAGGGTACTGGGCTCGGCGGCATCTTAAAGCGCGTGGAATGGCGAGTGAAATGCACTATTAGACTTCTATGGTAGGGCGAACAGAGACCCGATTAGATCATTTTATATTATGGTTAATTTAAGAATTCAGCAAAATTCTATCACATTTGTTCAATTTACGTCGCTCCTATTTCAGTTAGCGTATTCGGCTAAGCGGCATCTCAAAGCGCATGAAATGGCGAGTAAAATGCACTATTAAAGTTCTAGGGTAGGGCAAACAGAGACCCGATAAGATCATTTTATATTATGGTTAATTTAAGAATTCAGCGAAATTCTATCACATTTGTTCAATTTACGTCGCTCCTATTTCAGATAGCGTATTGGGATAAGCGGCATCTGAAAGCGCATGAAATGGCGAGTAAAATGCACTATTAAACTTCTAGGCTAGGGCAAACAAAGACCCGATTAAATCATTTTATATTATGGTTAATTTACGAATTCAGCGAAATTCTATCACATTTATTCAATTTACGTCGCTCCTATTTCAGATAGCGTATTGGGATATGCGGCATCTCAAAGCGCATGAAATGGCGAGTGAAATGCACTATTAGAATTCTATGGTAGGGCGAACAGAGGCCCGTTTAAATCATTTTACATTAAGGTTAATATAGGTATTCACGGAAATTCTATCACATTTGTTCAATTTACGTCGCTCCTATTTCAGATAGCGTACTGGGCTAGGCGGCATCTTAAAGCGCGTGGAATGTCAAGTAAACTGCACTATTAAATTTCTATGATAGGGAAATCAGAGACCCGATTAGATCATTTTATATTTTGGTTAACATAAGAATTCAGCGAAATTCTGTCACATTTGTTCAATTTACGTCGCTCCTATTACAGATAGCTTATTGGGCTTAGCAGCATCACAAAGCGCATGAAATGACGAGTGAAATGCACTATTAAACTTCTATGATAGGGCAATCAGAGACCCGATTAGATCATTTTATATTTTGGTTAATATAAGAATTCACCGAAATTCTATCACATTTGTTCAATTTACGTCGCTCCTATTTCAGATAGCGAACTCGGCTAAGCGGCATCTCAAAGCGCATGAAGTGGCGAATAAAATGCACCATTAAACTTGTAGGCTAGGGCGAACAGAGACCCGATCAGATCATTTTACATTATGGTTAATAAAAGAATTCAGCGAAATTCTATCACATTTGTGCAACTTCTGTCGCTCCTATTTCAGATAGCGTATTGGGCTAAGCGGCATCTCAAAGCGCATGAAATGGCGAGCAAAATGCACAATTAAACTTCTAGGGTAGGTCAAACAGAGTCCCGATGAGATCATTTTATATTATGGTTAATTTAGGAATTCAGCGAAATTCTATCACATTTGTTCAATTTACGTCGCTCCTATTTCAGATAGCATACTGGGCTAGGCGGCATCTTAAAGCGCGTGGAATGGCGAGTAAAATGCACTACTAAACTTCTATGATAGGGCAATCAGAGACCCGATTAGATCATTTTATATTTTGGTTAATATAAGAGTTCAGGGAAATTCTATCACATTTGATCAATTTACGTCGCTCCTATTTCAGATAGCTTATTGGGCTTAGCGGCATCTCAAAGCGCATGAAATGGCGAGTAAAATGCACTATTAAAGTTCTAGGGTAGGGCAAACAGAGACCCGATAAGATCATTTTATATTATGGTTAATTTAAGAATTCAGCGAAATTCTATCACATTTGTTCAATTTACGTCGCTCCTATTTCAGGTAGCGTATTGGGATAAGCGGCATCTGAAAGCGCATGAAATGGCGAGTAAAATGCACTATTAAACTTCTAGGCTAGGGCAAACAAAGACCCGATTAAATCATTTTATATTATGGTTAATTTACGAATTCAGCGAAATTCTATCACATTTATTCAATTTACGTCGCTCCTATTTCAGATAGCGTATTGGGATATGCGGCATCTCAAAGCGCATGAAATGGCGAGTAAAATGCACCATTAAACTTCTAGGATAAGACAAACAGAGACCCGATTAGATCATTTTATATTACGGTTAATAAAAGAATTCAGCGAAATTCTATCACATTTGTTCAACTTCTGTCGCTCCTATTTCAGATAGCTTATTGGGCATAGCGGCATCTCAAAGCGCATGAAGTGGCGAATAAAATGCACTATTAAACTTGTAGGCTAGGGCGAACAGAGACCCGATCAGATCATTTTACATTATGGTTCATAAAAAAATTCAGCGAAATTCTATCACATTTGTTCAACTTCTGTCGCTCCTATTTCAGATAGCGTATTGGGCTAAGCGGCATCTCAAAGCGCATGAAATGGCGAGTAAAATGCACTATTAAACTTCTAGGGTAGGTCAGACAGAGTCCCGATGAGATCATTTTATATTATAGTTAATTTAAGAATTCAGCGAAATTCTATCACATTTGTTCAATTTACGTCGCTCCTATTTCAGATAGCATACTGGGCTAGGCGGCATCTTAAAGCGCGTGGAATGGCGAGTAAAATGCACTACTAAACTTCTACGATAGGGCAATCAGAGACCCGATTAGATCATTTTATATTTTTGTTAATATAAGAATTCAGCGAAATTCTATCACATTTGTTCAATTGACGTCGCTCCTATTTCAGATAGCTTATAGGGCTTAGCGGCATCTCAAAGCGCATGAAATGGCGAGTGAAATGCACTATTAAACTTCTAGGCTAGGGCGAACAGAGACCCGATTAGATCATTTTACATTTTGGTTAATAAAAGAATTCAGCGAAATTCTATCACATTTGTTCAATTTACGTCGCTCCTATTTCAGATAGCATATTGGGCTAAGCGGCATCTCAAAGCGCATGAAATGACGAGTGAAATGCACTATTAAAATTCTATGATAGGGCAATCAGAGACCCGATTAGATCATTTTATATTATGGTTAATTTAAGAATTCAGCAAAATTCCATCACATTTGTTCAATTTACGTCGCTCCTATTTCAGATAGCGTACTGGGCTAGGCGGCATCTAAAAGCGCATGAAATGGCGAGTATAATGCACTATTAAACTTCTAGGATAACGCAAACAGAGACCCGATTAGATCATTTTATATTATGGTTAATTTAAGAATTCAGCGAAATTCTATCACATTTGTTCAATTTACGTCGCTCCTATTTCAGATAGCATACTGCGCAAGGCGGCTTCTTAAAGCGCGTGGAATGGCGAGTAAGACGCGCTGTTAAACTTCTAGAATAAGGCAAACAGAGACCCGATTAGATCATTTTATATTACGGTTAATATAAGAATGCAGCGTAATTCCAGCACATTTGTTCAACTTACGTCGCTCCTATTTCAGATAGCGTACTGGGCTAGGCTGCATCTCAAAGCGCATGAAATAGCGAGTGAAATGCACTATTAGACTTCTATGGTAGGGCGAACAGAGGCCCGTTTAAATCATTTTACATTAAGGTTAATATAGGTATTCACGGAAATTCTATCACATTTGTTCAATTTACGTCGCTCCTATTTCAGATAGCGTACTCGGCTAGGCGGCATCTCAAAGCGCATGAAATGGCGACTAAAATGCACTATTAAACTTCTAGGCTAGGGCGAACAGAGACCCGATTAGATCATTTTACATTTTGGTTAATAAAAGAATTCAGCGAAATTCCATCACATTTGTTCAATTTACGTCGCTCCTATTTCAGATAGCATATTGGGCTAAGCGGCATCTCAAAGCGCATGAAATGACGAGTGAAATGCACTATTAAAATTCTATGATAGGGCAATCAGAGACCCGATTAGATCATTTTATATTATGGTTAATTTAAGAATTCAGCAAAATTCTATCACATTTGTTCAATTCACGTCGCTCCTATTTCAGATAGCGTACTGGGCTAGGCGGCATCTTAAAGCGCGTGGAATGTCAAGTAAACTGCACTATTAAATTTCTATGATAGGGAAATCAGAGACCCGATTAGATCATTTTATATTTTGGTTAACATAAGAATTCAGCGAAATTCTATCACATTTGTTCAATTTACGTCGCTCCTATTACAGATTGCTTATTGGGCTTAGCAGCATCACAAAGCGCATGAAATGGCGAGTGAAATGCACTATTAAACTTCTATGATAGGGCAATCAGAGACCCGATTAGATCATTTTATATTTTGGTTAATATAAGAATTCAGCGAAATTCTATCACATTTGTTCAATTTACGTCGCTCCTATTTCAGATAGCGAACTCGGCTAAGCGGCATCTCAAAGCGCATGAAGTGGCGAATAAAATGCACCATTAAACTTGTAGGCTAGGGCGAACAGAGACCCGATCAGATCATTTTACATTATGGTTAATAAAAGAATTCAGCGAAATTCTATCACATTTGTGCAACTTCTGTCGCTCCTATTTCAGATAGCGTATTGGGCTACGCGGCATCTCAAAGCGCATGAAATGGCGAGCAAAATGCACAATTAAACTTCTAGGGTAGGTCAAACAGAGTCCCGATGAGATCATTTTATATTATGGTTAATTTAGGAATTCAGCGAAATTCTATCACATTTGTTCAATTTACGTCGCTCCTATTTCAGATAGCATACTGCGCAAGGCGGCTTCTTAAAGCGCGTGGAATGGCGAGTAAGACGCGCTGTTAAACTTCTAGAATAAGGCAAACAGAGACCCGATTAGATCATTTTATATTACGGTTAATATAAGAATGCAGCGAAATTCTATCACATTTGTTCAATTTACGTCGCTCCTATTTCAGATAGCTTATTGGGCTTAGCGGCATCTCAAAGCGCATGAAGTGGCGAAGAAAATGCACTATTAAACTTGTAGGCTAGGGCGAACAGAGACCCGATCAGATCATTTTACATTATTGTTAATAAAAAAATTCAGCGAAATTCTATCACATTTGTTCAACTTCTGTCGCTCCTATTTCAGATAGCGTATTGGGCTAAGCGGCATCTCAAAGCGCATGAAATGGCGAGTAAAATGCACTATTAAACTTCTAGGGTAGGTCAGACAGAGTCCCGATGAGATCATTTTATATTATGGTTAATTTAAGAATTCAGCGAAATTCTATCACATTTGATCAATTTACGTCGCTCCTATTTCAGATAGCATACTGGGCTAGGCGGCATCTTAAAGCGCGTGGAATGGCGAGTAAAATGCACTACTAAACTTCTACGATAGGGCAATCAGAGACCCGATTAGATCATTTTATATTTTGTTTAATATAAGATTTCAGGGAAATTCTATCACATTTGTTCAATTTACGTCGCTCCTATTTCAGATAGCTTATAGGGCTTAGCGGCATCTCAAAGCGCATGAAATGACGAGTGAAATGCACTATTAAACTTCTAGGGTAGGGCAAACAGAGACCCGATTAGATCATTTTACATTATGGTTAATAAAAGAATTCAGCGAAATTCCATCACATTTGTTCAACTTACGTCGCTCCTATTTCAGATAGCGTATTGGGCTAAGCGGCATCTCAAAGCGCATGAAATGGCGAGTAAAATGCACTATTAAACTTCTAGCGTAGGGCAAACAGAGACCCGATTAGATCATTTTATATTATGGTTAATTTAAGAATTCAGCAAAATTCTATCACATTTGTTCAATTTACGTCGTTACTATTTCAGATAGGGTACTGGGCTCGGCGGCATCTTAAAGCGCGTGGAATGGCGAGGGAAATGCACTATTAGACTTCTATGGTAGGGCGAACAGAGACCCGATTAGATCATTTTATATTATGGTTAATTTAAGAATTCAGCAAAATTCTATCACATTTGTTCAATTTACGTCGCTCCTATTTCAGTTAGCGTATTCGGCTAAGCGGCATCTCAAAGCGCATGAAATGGCGAGTAAAATGCACTATTAAAGTTCTAGGGTAGGGCAAACAGAGACCCGATAAGATCATTTTATATTATGGTTAATTTAAGAATTCAGCGAAATTCTATCACATTTGTTCAATTTACGTCGCTCCTATTTCAGGTAGCGTATTGGGATAAGCGGCATCTGAAAGCGCATGAAATGGCGAGTAAAATGCACTATTAAACTTCTAGGCTAGGGCAAACAAAGACCCGATTAAATCATTTTATATTATGGTTAATTTACGAATTCAGCGAAATTCTATCACATTTATTCAATTTACGTCGCTCCTATTTCAGATAGCGTATTGGGATATGCGGCATCTCAAAGCGCATGAAATGGCGAGTAAAATGCACCATTAAACTTCTAGGATAAGACAAACAGAGACCCGATTAGATCATTTTATATTACGGTTAATAAAAGAATTCAGCGAAATTCTATCACATTTGTTCAACTTCTGTCGCTCCTATTTCAGATAGCTTATTGGGCATAGCGGCATCTCAAAGCGCATGAAGTGGCGAATAAAATGCACTATTAAACTTGTAGGCTAGGGCGAACAGAGACCCGATCAGATCATTTTACATTATGGTTCATAAAAAAATTCAGCGAAATTCTATCACATTTGTTCAACTTCTGTCGCTCCTATTTCAGATAGCGTATTGGGCTAAGCGGCATCTCAAAGCGCATGAAATGGCGAGTAAAATGCACTATTAAACTTCTAGGGTAGGTCAGACAGAGTCCCGATGAGATCATTTTATATTATGGTTAATTTAAGAATTCAGCGAAATTCTATCACATTTGTTCAATTTACGTCGCTCCTATTTCAGATAGCTTATAGGGCTTAGCGGCATCTCAAAGCGCATGAAATGGCGAGTGAAATGCACTATTAAACTTCTAGGCTAGGGCGAACAGAGACCCGATTAGATCATTTTACATTTTGGTTAATAAAAGAATTCAGCGAAATTCTATCACATTTGTTCAATTTACGTCGCTCCTATTTCAGATAGCGTACTGGGCTAGGCGGCATCTAAAAGCGCATGAAATGGCGAGTATAATGCACTATTAAACTTCTAGGATAACGCAAACAGAGACCCGATTAGATCATTTTATATTATGGTTAATTTAAGAATTCAGCGAAATTCTATCACATTTGTTCAATTTACGTCGCTCCTATTTCAGATAGCATACTGCGCAAGGCGGCTTCTTAAAGCGCGTGGAATGGCGAGTAAGACGCGCTGTTAAACTTCTAGAATAAGGCAAACAGAGACCCGATTAGATCATTTTATATTACGGTTAATATAAGAATGCAGCGTAATTCCAGCACATTTGTTCAACTTACGTCGCTCCTATTTCAGATAGCGTACTGGGCTAGGCTGCATCTCAAAGCGCATGAAATAGCGAGTGAAATGCACTATTAGACTTCTATGGTAGGGCGAACAGAGGCCCGTTTAAATCATTTTACATTAAGGTTAATATAGGTATTCACGGAAATTCTATCACATTTGTTCAATTTACGTCGCTCCTATTTCAGATAGCGTACTCGGCTAGGCGGCATCTCAAAGCGCATGAAATGGCGACTAAAATGCACTATTAAACTTCTAGGCTAGGGCGAACAGAGACCCGATTAGATCATTTTACATTTTGGTTAATAAAAGAATTCAGCGAAATTCCATCACATTTGTTCAATTTACGTCGCTCCTATTTCAGATAGCATATTGGGCTAAGCGGCATCTCAAAGCGCATGAAATGACGAGTGAAATGCACTATTAAAATTCTATGATAGGGCAATCAGAGACCCGATTAGATCATTTTATATTATGGTTAATTTAAGAATTCAGCAAAATTCTATCACATTTGTTCAATTCACGTCGCTCCTATTTCAGATAGCGTACTGGGCTAGGCGGCATCTTAAAGCGCGTGGAATGTCAAGTAAACTGCACTATTAAATTTCTATGATAGGGAAATCAGAGACCCGATTAGATCATTTTATATTTTGGTTAACATAAGAATTCAGCGAAATTCTATCACATTTGTTCAATTTACGTCGCTCCTATTACAGATTGCTTATTGGGCTTAGCAGCATCACAAAGCGCATGAAATGGCGAGTGAAATGCACTATTAAACTTCTATGATAGGGCAATCAGAGACCCGATTAGATCATTTTATATTTTGGTTAATATA
This sequence comes from Macropis europaea, assembly GCA_916610135.2. Classification (NCBI taxonomy): domain Eukaryota; kingdom Metazoa; phylum Arthropoda; class Insecta; order Hymenoptera; family Melittidae; genus Macropis; species Macropis europaea. The sequence goes on from CAKAJE020001925.1 coordinate 173,604, forward strand.
AGAATTCAGCGAAATTCTATCACATTTGTTCAATTTACGTCGCTCCTATTTCAGATAGCGAACTCGGCTAAGCGGCATCTCAAAGCGCATGAAGTGGCGAATAAAATGCACCATTAAACTTGTAGGCTAGGGCGAACAGAGACCCGATCAGATCATTTTACATTATGGTTAATAAAAGAATTCAGCGAAATTCTATCACATTTGTGCAACTTCTGTCGCTCCTATTTCAGATAGCGTATTGGGCTACGCGGCATCTCAAAGCGCATGAAATGGCGAGCAAAATGCACAATTAAACTTCTAGGGTAGGTCAAACAGAGTCCCGATGAGATCATTTTATATTATGGTTAATTTAGGAATTCAGCGAAATTCTATCACATTTGTTCAATTTACGTCGCTCCTATTTCAGATAGCATACTGCGCAAGGCGGCTTCTTAAAGCGCGTGGAATGGCGAGTAAGACGCGCTGTTAAACTTCTAGAATAAGGCAAACAGAGACCCGATTAGATCATTTTATATTACGGTTAATATAAGAATGCAGCGAAATTCTATCACATTTGTTCAATTTACGTCGCTCCTATTTCAGATAGCTTATTGGGCTTAGCGGCATCTCAAAGCGCATGAAGTGGCGAAGAAAATGCACTATTAAACTTGTAGGCTAGGGCGAACAGAGACCCGATCAGATCATTTTACATTATTGTTAATAAAAAAATTCAGCGAAATTCTATCACATTTGTTCAACTTCTGTCGCTCCTATTTCAGATAGCGTATTGGGCTAAGCGGCATCTCAAAGCGCATGAAATGGCGAGTAAAATGCACTATTAAACTTCTAGGGTAGGTCAGACAGAGTCCCGATGAGATCATTTTATATTATGGTTAATTTAAGAATTCAGCGAAATTCTATCACATTTGTTCAATTTACGTCGCTCCTATTTCAGATAGCATACTGGGCTAGGCGGCATCTTAAAGCGCGTGGAATGGCGAGTAAAATGCACTACTAAACTTCTACGATAGGGCAATCAGAGACCCGATTAGATCATTTTATATTTTGTTTAATATAAGATTTCAGGGAAATTCTATCACATTTGTTCAATTTACGTCGCTCCTATTTCAGATAGCTTATAGGGCTTAGCGGCATCTCAAAGCGCATGAAATGACGAGTGAAATGCACTATTAAACTTCTAGGGTAGGGCAAACAGAGACCCGATTAGATCATTTTACATTATGGTTAATAAAAGAATTCAGCGAAATTCCATCACATTTGTTCAACTTACGTCGCTCCTATTTCAGAGAGCGTATTGGGCTAAGCGGCATCTCAAAGCGCATGAAATGGCGAGTAAAATGCACTATTAAACTTCTAGCGTAGGGCAAACAGAGACCCGATTAGATCATTTTATATTATGGTTAATTTAAGAATTCAGCAAAATTCTATCACATTTGTTCAATTTACGTCGTTACTATTTCAGATAGGGTACTGGGCTCGGCGGCATCTTAAAGCGCGTGGAATGGCGAGTGAAATGCACTATTAGACTTCTATGGTAGGGCGAACAGAGACCCGATTAGATCATTTTATATTATGGTTAATTTAAGAATTCAGCAAAATTCTATCACATTTGTTCAATTTACGTCGCTCCTATTTCAGTTAGCGTATTCGGCTAAGCGGCATCTCAAAGCGCATGAAATGGCGAGTAAAATGCACTATTAAAGTTCTAGGGTAGGGCAAACAGAGACCCGATAAGATCATTTTATATTATGGTTAATTTAAGAATTCAGCGAAATTCTATCACATTTGTTCAATTTACCTCGCTCCTATTTCAGATAGCGTATTGGGATAAGCGGCATCTGAAAGCGCATGAAATGGCGAGTAAAATGCACTATTAAACTTCAAGGCTAGGGCAAACAAAGACCCGATTAAATCATTTTATATTATGGTTAATTTACGAATTCAGCGAAATTCTATCACATTTATTCAATTTACGTCGCTCCTATTTCAGATAGCGTATTGGGATATGCGGCATCTCAAAGCGCATGAAATGGCGAGTAAAATGCACCATTAAACTTCTAGGATAAGACAAACAGAGACCCGATTAGATCATTTTATATTACGGTTAATAAAAGAATTCAGCGAAATTCTATCACATTTGTTCAACTTCTGTCGCTCCTATTTCAGATAGCTTATTGGGCTTAGCGGCATCTCAAAGCGCATGAAGTGGCGAATAAAATGCACTATTAAACTTGTAGGCTAGGGCGAACAGAGACCCGATCAGATCATTTTACATTATGGTTCATAAAAAAATTCAGCGAAATTCTATCACATTTGTTCAACTTCTGTCGCTCCTATTTCAGATAGCGTATTGGGCTAAGCGGCATCTCAAAGCGCATGAAATGGCGAGTAAAATGCACTATTAAACTTCTAGGGTAGGTCAGACAGAGTCCCGATGAGATCATTTTATATTATGGTTAATTTAAGAATTCAGCGAAATTCTATCACATTTGTTCAATTTACGTCGCTCCTATTTCAGATAGCATACTGGGCTAGGCGGCATCTTAAAGCGCGTGGAATGGCGAGTAAAATGCACTACTAAACTTCTACGATAGGGCAATCAGAGACCCGATTAGATCATTTTATATTTTTGTTAATATAAGAATTCAGCGAAATTCTATCACATTTGTTCAATTTACGTCGCTCCTATTTCAGATAGCTTATAGGGCTTAGCGGCATCTCAAAGCGCATGAAATGGCGAGTGAAATGCACTATTAAACTTCTAGGCTAGGGCGAACAGAGACCCGATTAGATCATTTTACATTTTGGTTAATAAAAGAATTCAGCGAAATTCTATCACATTTGTTCAATTTACGTCGCTCCTATTTCAGATAGCATATTGGGCTAAGCGGCATCTCAAAGCGCATGAAATGACGAGTGAAATGCACTATTAACCTTCAATGATAGGGCAATCAGAGACCCGATTAGATCATTTTATATATTGGTTAATTTAAGAATTCAGCAAAATTCCATCACATTTGTTCAATTTACGTCGCTCCTATTTCAGATAGCGTACTGGGCTAGGCGGCATCTAAAAGCGCATGAAATGGCGAGTATAATGCACTATTAAACTTCTAGGATAACGCAAACAGAGACCCGATTAGATCATTTTATATTATGGTTAATTTAAGATGTCAGCAAAATTTTATCACATTTGTTCAATTTACGTCGCTCCTATTTCAGATAGCGTATTGAGCTAAGCGGCATCTCAAAGCGCATGAAATGGCGAATAAAATGCGCTATTAAACTTCTAGGCTATGGCGAACAGAGACCCGATTAGATCATTTTACATTATGGTTCATAAAAGAATTCAGCGAAATTCTATCACATTTGTTCAATTTTCGTCGCTCCTATTTCAGATAGCGTATTGGGCGAAGCGGCATCTCAAAGCGCATGAAATGGCGAATAAAATGCACTATTAAACTTCTAGGGTAGGGCAAACAGAGACCCAATTAGATCATTTTATATTATAGTGAATTTAAGAGTTCAGCGAAATTCTCTCACATTTGTTCAATTTACGTCGTTACTATTTCAGATAGCGTACTGGGCTAGGCGGCATCTTAAATCGCGTGGAAGGGCGAGTAAAATGCACTACTAAACTTCTATGATAGGGCAATCAGAGTCCCGATTAGATCATTTTATATTTTGTTTACTATAAGATTTCAGGGAAATTCTATCACATTTGTTCAATTTTCGTCGCTCCTATTTCAGATAGGGTACTGGGCTAGGCGGCATCTTAAAGCGCGTGGAATGGCGAGTAAAATGCACTACTTAACTTCTATGATAGGGCAATCAGAGACCTGATTAGATCATTTTATATTTTGTTTAATATAAGATTTCAGGGAAATTCTATCACATTTGTTCAATTTACGTCGCTCCTATTTCAGTTAGCGTATTCGGCTAAGCGGCATCTCAAAGCGCATGAAATGACGAGTGAAATGCACTATTAAACTTCTAGGGTAGGGCAAACAGAGACCCGAATAGATCATTTTACATTATGGTTAATAAAAGAATTCAGCGAAATTCCATCACATTTGTTCAACTTACGTCGCTCCTATTTCAGATAGCGTATTGGGCTAAGCGGCATCTCAAAGCGCATGAAATGGCGAGTAAAATGCACTATTAAACTTCTAGCGTAGGGCAAACAGAGACCCGATTAGATCATTTTATATTATGGTTAATTTAAGAATTCAGCAAAATTCTATCACATTTGTTCAATTTACGTCGTTACTATTTCAGATAGGGTACTGGGCTCGGCGGCATCTTAAAGCGCGTGGAATGGCGAGTGAAATGCACTATTAGACTTCTATGGTAGGGCGAACAGAGACCCGATTAGATCATTTTATATTATGGTTAATTTAAGAATTCAGCAAAATTCTATCACATTTGTTCAATTTACGTCGCTCCTATTTCAGTTAGCGTATTCGGCTAAGCGGCATCTCAAAGCGCATGAAATTGCGAGTAAAATGCACTATTAAAGTTCTAGGGTAGGGCAAACAGAGACCCGATAAGATCATTTTATATTATGGTTAATTTAAGAATTCAGCGAAATTCTATCACATTTGTTCAATTTACGTCGCTCCTATTTCAGATAGCGTATTGGGATAAGCGGCATCTGAAAGCGCATGAAATGGCGAGTAAAATGCACTATTAATCTTCTAGGCTAGGGCAAACAAAGACCCGATTAAATCATTTTATATTATGGTTAATTTACGAATTCAGCGAAATTCTATCACATTTATTCAATTTACGTCGCTCCTATTTCAGATAGCGTATTGGGATATGCGGCATCTCAAAGCGCATGAAATGGCGAGTAAAAATGCACCCTTAAACTTCTAGGATAAGACAAACAGAGACCCGATTAGATCATTTTATATTACGGTTAATAAAAGAATTCAGCGAAATTCTATCACATTTGTTCAACTTCTGTCGCTCCTATTTCAGATAGCTTATTGGGCTTAGCGGCATCTCAAAGCGCATGAAGTGGCGAATAAAATGCACTATTAAACTTGTAGGCTAGGGCGAACAGAGACCCGATCAGATCATTTTACATTATGGTTAATAAAAAAATTCAGCGAAATTCTATCACATTTGTTCAACTTCTGTCGCTCCTATTTCAGATAGCGTATTGGGCTAAGCGGCATCTCAAAGCGCATGAAACGGCGAGTAAAATGCACTATTAAACTTCAAGGGTAGGTCAGACAGAGTCCCGATGAGATCATTTTATATTATGGTTAATTTAAGAATTCAGCGAAATTCTATCACATTTGTTCAATTTACGTCGCTCCTATTTCAGATAGCATACTGGGCTAGGCGGCATCTTAAAGCGCGTGGAATGGCGAGTAAAATGCACAACTAAACTTCTACGATAGGGCAATCAGAGACCCGATTAGATCATTTTATATTTTTGTTAATATAAGAATTCAGCGAAATTCTATCACATTTGTTCAATTTACGTCGCTCATATTTCAGATAGCTTATAGGGCTTAGCGGCATCTCAAAGCGCATGAAATGGCGAGTAAAATGCACTATTAAACTTCTAGGCTAGGGCGAACAGAGACCCGATTAGATCATTTTACATTTTGGTTAATAAAAGAATTCAGCGAAATTCTATCCCATTTGTTCAATTTACGTCGCTCCTATTTCAGATAGCATATTGGGCTAAGCGGCATCTCAAAGCGCATGAAATGACGAGTGAAATGCACTATTAAAATTCTATGATAGGGCAATCAGAGACCCGATTAGATCATTTTATATTATGGTTAATTTAAGAATTCAGCAAAATTCCATCACATTTGTTCAATTTACGTCGCTCCTATTTCAGATAGCGTACTGGGCTAGGCGGCATCTAAAAGCGCATGAAATGGCGAGTATAATGCACTATTAAACTTCTAGGATAACGCAAACAGAGACCCGATTAGATCATTTTATATTATGGTTAATTTAAGAATTCAGCGAAATTCTATCACATTTGTTCAATTTACGTCGCTCCTATTTCAGATAGCATACTGCGAAAGGCGGCTTCTTAAAGCGCGTGGAATGGCGAGTAAAACGCGCTGTTAAACTTCTAGAATAAGGCAAACAGAGACCCGATTAGATCATTTTATATTACGGTTAATATGAGAATGCAGCGTAATTCTATCACATTTGTTCAACTTACGTCGCTCCTATTTCAGATAGCGTACTGGGATAGGCGGCATCTCAAAGCGCATGAAATGGCGACTGAAATGCACTATTAGACTTCTATGGTAGGGCGAACAGAGACCCGATTAGATCATTTTACATTAAGGTTGATATAAGAATTCACGGAAATTCTATCACATTTGTTCAATTTACGTCGCTCCTATTTCAGATAGCGTATTCGGCTAAGCGGCATCTCAAAGCGCATGAAATGGCGAGTAAAATGCAATACTAAACTTCTAGGATAAGGCAAACAGAGACCCGATTAGATCATTTTATATTACGGTTAATATAAGAATTCAGCGTAATTCTATCACATTTGTTCCACTTACGTCGCTCCTATTTTAGATAGCGTATTGGGCTAAGCGGCATCTCAACGCGCATGAAATGGCGAGTGAAATGCACCATTAGACTTCTATGGTAGGGCGAACAGAGACCCGATTAGATCATTTTACATTAAGGTTAATATAAGGATTCACAGAAATTCTATCACATTTGTTCAATTTACGTCGCTCCTATTTCAGATAGCGTACTGGGCTAGGCGGCATCTCAAAGCGCATGAAATGGCAAGTGAAATGCACCATTAAACTTCTAGGATAAGCCAAACAGAGACCCGATTAGATCATTTTATATTACGGTTAATATAAGAATTCAGCGTAATTCTACCACATTTGTTCAATTTACGTCGCTCGTATTTCAAATAGCGTATTGGGCTAAGCGGCATCTCAAAGCGCATGAAATGGCAAGTGAAATGCACTATTAGACTTCTATGGTAGGGCGAACAGAGACCCGATTAGATCATTTTACATTAAGGTTAATATAAGAATTCACGGAAATTCTATCACATTTGTTCAATTTACGTCGCTCCTATTTCAGATAGCGTATTGGGCTAAGCGGCATCTCAAAGCGCATGAAATGGCGAGTAAAATGCAATACTAAACTTCTAGGATAAGGCAAACAGAGACCCGATTAGATCATTTTATATTACGGTTAATATAAGAATTCAGCGTAATTCTATCACATTTGTTCCACTTACGTCGCTCCTATTTTAGATAGCGTACTGGGCTAGGCGGCATCTCAAAGCGCATGAAATGGCAAGTAAAATGCACCATTAAACTTCTAGGATAAGCCAAACAGAGACCCGATTAGATCATTTTATATTACGGTTAATATAAGAATTCAGCGTAATTCTATCACATTTGTTCAATTTACGTCGCTCGTATTTCAAATAGCGTATTGGGCTAAGCGGCATCTCAAATCGCATGAAATGGCGAGTAAAATGCACTACTAAACTTCTATGATAGGGCAATCAGAGACCCGATTAGATCATTTTATATTTTGTATAATAAAAGATTTCAGGGAAATTCTATCACATTTGTTCAATTTACGTCGCTCCTATTTCAGATAGCGTATTGAGCTAAGCGGCATCTCAAAGCGCATGAAATGGCGAATAAAATGCGCTATTAAACTTCTAGGCTATGGCGAACAGAGACCCGATTAGATCATTTTACATTATGGTTCATAAAAGAATTCAGCGAAATTCTATCACATTTGTTCAATTTTCGTCGCTCCTATTTCAGATAGCGTATTGGGCGAAGCGGCATCTCAAAGCGCATGAAATGGCGAATAAAATGCACTATTAAACTTCTAGGGTAGGGCAAACAGAGACCCGATTAGATCATTTTATTTTATAGTGAATTTAAGAGTTCAGCGAAATTCTATCACATTTGTTCAATTTACGTCGCTCCTATTTCAGATAGCATATTGGGATATGCGGCATCTCAAAGCGCATGAAATGGCGAGTAATATGCACCATTAAACTTCTAGGATAAGACAAACAGAGACCCGATTAGATCGTTTTATATTACGGTTAATATAAGAATTCAGCGAAATTCTATCACATTTGATCAATTTACGTCGCTCCTATTTCAGATAGCTTATAGGGCTTAGCGGCATCTCAAATCGCATGAAATGGCGAGTGAAATGCACTATTAAACTTCTAGGCTAGGGCGAACAGAGACCCGATTAGATCATTTTACATTTTGGTTAATAAAAGAATTCAGCGAAATTCTATCACATTTGTTCAATTTACGTCGCTCCTATTTCAGATAGCATATTGGGCTAAGCGGCATCTCAAAGCGCATGAAATGGCGAGTGAAATGCACTATTAAAATTCTATGATAGGGCAATCAGAGACCCGATTAGATCATTTTATATTATGGTTAATTTAAGAATTCAGCAAAATTCCATCACATTTGTTCAATTTACGTCGCTCCTATTTCAGATAGCGTACTGTGCTAGGCGGCATCTAAAAGCGCATGAAATGGCGAGTATAATGCACTATTAAACTTCTAGGATAACGCAAACAGAGACCCGATTAGATCATTTTATATTATGGTTAATTTAAGAATTCAGCGAAATTCTATCACATTTGTTCAATTTACGTCGCTCCTATTTCAGATAGCATACTGCGCAAGGCGGCTTCTTAAAGCGCGTGGATTGGCGAGTAAAACGCGCTGTTAAACTTCTAGAACAAGGCAAACAGAGACCCGATTAGATCATTTCATATTACGGTTAATATAAGAATGCAGCGTAATTCCAGCACATTTGTTCAACTTACGTCGCTCCTATTTCAGATAGCGTACTGGGCTAGGCTGCATCTCAAAGCGCATGAAATAGCGAGTGAAATGCACTATTAGACTTCTATGGTAGGGCGAACAGAGGCCCGTTTAAATCATTTTGCATTAAGGTTAATATAGGTATTCACGGAAATTCTATCACATTTGTTCAATTTACGTCGCTCCTATTTCAGATATCGTATTGGGCTAAGCGGCATCTCAAAGCGCATGAAATGGCGAGTAAAATGCACTGCTAAACTTGTAGGGTAGGGCAAACAGGGACCCGATTAGATCATTTTATATTATCGTTAATCCAAGATGTCAGCAAAATTCTATCACATTTGTTCAATTTACGTCGCTCCAATTTCAGATAGCGTACTGTGCTAGGCGGCATCTTAAAGCGCATGAAATGACGAGTGAAATGCACTATTAAACTACTATGATAGGGCAATCAGAAACCCGACTAGATCATTTTATATTTTGGTTAATATAAGAATTCAGCGAAATTCTATCACATTTGTTCAATTTACGTCGCTCCTATTTCAGATAGCTTATTGGGCTAAGCAGCATCTCAAAGCGCATGAAATGACGAGTGAAATGCACCACTAAACTTCAAGGGTAGGGCGAACAAAGTCCCGATTAGATCATTTTACATTAAGGTTAATATAAGAATTCAGCGAAATTCTATCACATTTGTTCAATTTACATCGCTCCTATTTCAGATAGCGACTTGTGTTAAGCGTCATCTCAAAGCGCAAGAAATGGCGAGTAAAATGCACTATTAAACTTCTAGGATAAGGCAAACAGAGACCCGATTAGATCATTTTATATTACGGTTAATATAAGAATTCAGCGTAATTCTGTGACATTTGTTCAACTTACGTAGCTCCTATTTCAGATAGCGTACTGGGCTAGGCGGCAACTTAAAGCGCGTGGAATGGCGAGTAAAATGCGCTATTAAACTTCTATGATAGGGCAATCAGAGACCCGATTAGATCATTTTATATTTTGGTTAATATAAGAATTCAGCGAAATTCTATCACATTTGTTCAGTTTACGTCGCTCCTATTTCAGATAGCGTATTGGGCTAAGCGGCATCTCTAAGCGCATGAAATGACTAGTGAAATGCACTATTAAACTTCTAGGGTAGGGCGAACAAAGACCCGATTAGATCATTTTACATTAAGGTTAATATAAGAATTCAGCGTAACTCTGTCACATTTGTTCAATTTACGTCGCTCCTATTTCAGATAGCGTAGTGGGCTAAGCGGCATCTCAAAGCGCAAGAAATGGCGAGTAAACTGCACTATTAAACTTCTAGGGTAGGGCAAACAGAGACCCGATTAGATCAATTTATATTATGGTTAATTTAAGAATTCTGCGAATTTCTATCACATTTGTTCAATTTACGTTGCTCCTATTTCAGATAGCGTATTGGGCTAAGCGGTATAACAAAGCGCAAGAAATGGCGAGTAAAATGCACTATTAAACTTCTAGGGTAGGGCAAACAGAGACCAGTTTAGATCATTTTATATTATGGTTAATTTAAGAATTCAGAAAAATTCTATCACATTTGTTCAATTTACGTCGCTCCTATTTCAGATAGCGTACCCGGATAGGCGGCATCTTAAAGCGCGAGGAATGGCGAGTAAAATGAACTATTAAACTTCTATGATAGGGCAATCAGAGACCTGATTAGATCATTTTATATTTTGGTTAATATAAGAATTCAGCGAAATTCTATCACATTTGTTTAATTTACGTCGCTCCTATTTCAGATAGCGTATTGGGATAAGCGGCATCTCAAAGCGCATGAAATGCTGAGTAAAATGCGCTATTAAACTTCTAGGGTAGGGCAATCAGAGACCCGATTAGATCATTTTATATTATGGTTAATTTAAGGATTCAGCAAAATTCTATCACATTTGTTCAATTTACGTCGTTCCTATTTCAGATAGCATACTGGGCTAGGCGGCAACTTAAAGCGCGCGGAATGGCGAGTAAAATGCACTATTAAACTTCTATGATAGGGCAATCAGAGACCCGATTAGATCATTTTATATTGTGGTTAATTTAAGAATTCAGCGAAATTCTATCACATTTGGTCAATTTACATCGCTCCTATTTCAGATAGCGTATTGGGCTAAGCGGCATCTCAATGCGCATGAAATGGCCAGTAAAATGCACTATTAAACTTCTAGGATAAGGCAAACGGAGACCCGATTAGACCATTTCATATTACGGTTAATATAAGAATTCAGCGTTATTCTATCACATTTGTTCAACTTACGTCGCTCCTATTTCAGATAGCGTACTGGGCTAGGCGGCATCTTAAAGCGCGTGGAATGGCGAGCAAAATGCACTCTTAATCTTCTATGATAGGGCAATCAGAGACCCGATTAGATCATTTTATATTACGGTTAATATACGAATTCAGCGTAATTCTATCACATTTGTTCAACATACGTCGCTCCTATTTCAGATAGTGTACTGGGCTAGGCGGCATCTTAAAGCGCGTGGAAGGGCGAGTAAAATGCACCACTAAACTTCTATGATCGGGCAATCAGAGTCCCGTTTAGATCATTTTATATTATGGTTAATTTAAGAATTCAGCGAAATTCTATCACATTTGTTCAATTTACATCGCTCCTATTTCAGATAGCGTATTGGGCTAAGCGGCATCTCAAAGCGCAATATATGGCGAGTAAAATGCACTATTAAACTTCTAGGGTAGGGCAATCAGAGACCCGTTTAGATCATTTTATATTATGGTTAATTTAAGAATTCAGCGAAATTCTATCACATTTGTTCAATTTACGTTGCTCCTATTTCAGATAGCGTATTGGGCTAAGCGGCATCTCAATGCGCATGAAATGGCCAGTAAAATGCACTCTTAATCTTCTATGGTAGGGCAATCAGAGACCCGATTAGATCATTTTATATTTTGGTTAATATAAGAATTCAGCGAAATTCTATCACATTTGTTCAATTTACGTCGCTCCTATTTCAGATAGCGTATTGGGCTAAGCGGCATCTCAAAGCGCAAGAAATGGCGGGTAAAATGCACTATTAAACTTCTAGGGTAGGGCAAACAGAGACCCCATTAGATCATTTTATATTATGGTTAATTTAAGAATTCAGCGAAAATCTATCACATTTGTTCAATTTACGTTGCTCCTATTTCAGATAGCGTACTGGGCTAGGCGGCATCTTAAAGCGCGTGGAATGACGAGTAAAATGCACTATTAAACTTCTATGATAGGGCAATCAGAGACCCGATTAGATCATTTTATATTATGGTTAATTTAAGAATTCAGCGAAATTCTATCACATTTGTTCAATTTACGTCGCTCCTATGTCAGATAGCGTATTGGGCTATGCGGCATCTCGAAGCGCATGAAATGACGAGTAAAATGCACTGTTAAACTTCTAGGGTAGGGCAAACAGAGACCCGATTAGATCATTTTATATTACGGTTAATATAAGAATTCAGCGTAATTCTATCACATTTGATCAATTTACATCGCTCCTATTTCAGATAGCGTATTGGGCTAAGCGGCATCTCAAAGCGCATGAAATTGCGTGTAGAATGCACGATTAAACTTCTAGGGTAGGGCAAACAGAGACCCGATTAGATCATTTTATATTTTGGTTAATATAAGTATTCAGGGAAATTCTATCACATTTGTTCAATTCGTGTCGCTGATATTTCAGATAGCGTATTGGGCTAAGCGGCATCTCAAAGCGCATGAAATGGCGAGTAAAATGCACTATTAAACTCCTAGGGTAGGGCAAACAGAGACCCGATTAGATCATTTTATATTATGTTTAATTTAAGAATTCAGCAAGATTCTATCACATTTGTGGAATTTACGTCGCTCCTATTTCAGATAGCGTACTGGGATAGGCGGCATCTTAAAGCGCGTGGAATGGCGAGTAGAATGCACTATTAAAATTCTATGGTAGGGCAAACAGAGACTCGATTAGATCATTTTACATTAATGTTAATAAAAGAATTCAGCGAAATTCTATCACATTTGTTCAACTTACGTCGCTCCTATTTCAGATAGCGTACTGGGCTAAGCGGCACCTCAAAGCGCATGAAATGGCGAGTGAAATGCACTATTAGACTTCTATGGTAGGGCGAACAGAGACCCGATTGGATCATTTTACATTAAGGTTTATATAAGAATTCACGGAAATTCTATCACATTTGTTCAATTTACGTCGCTCCTATTTCAGATAGCGTATTGGGCTAAGAGGCCTCTCAAAGCGCATGAAATGGAGCGTAAAATGCGCTATTATACTTCTAGGATAAGGCAAACGGAGACCCGATTAGTTCATTTTATATTACGGTTAATATAAGAATTCAGCGTAATTCTATCACATTTGTTCATCTTACGTCGCTCCTATTTCAGATAGCCTACTGACTTATGCGGCATCTTAAAGCGCGTGGAAGGGCGAGTGAAATGCACTACTAAACGTCTATGATAGAGCAATCAGAGACCCGATTAGATCATTTTATATTTTGTTTAATATAAGATTTCAGGGAAATTCTATCACATTTGTTCAATTTACGTCGCTCCTATTTCAGATAGCGTATTGGGCTAAGCGGCATCTCAAAGCGCATGAAATGACTAGTGAAATGCACTATTAGACTTCTATGGTAGGGCGAACAAAGACCCGATTAGATCATTTTACATTAAGGTTAATATAAGAATTCAGCGTAACTCTGTCACATTTGTTCAATTTACGTCGCTCCTATTTCAGATAGCGTAGTGGGCTAAGCGGCATCTCAAAGCGCAAGAAATGGCGAGTAAACTGCACTACTAAACTTCTAGGGTAGGGCAAACAGAGACCCGATTAGATCAATTTATATTATGGTTAATTTAAGAATTCTGCGAATTTCTATCACATTTGTTCAATTTACGTTGCTCCTATTTCAGATAGCGTATTGGGCTAAGCGGTATAACAAAGCGCAAGAAATGGCGAGTAAAATGCACTATTAAACTTCTAGGGTAGGGCAAACAGAGACCAGTTTAGATCATTTTATATTATGGTTAATTTAAGAATTCAGAAAAATTCTATCACATTCGTTCAATTTACGTCGCTCCTATTTCAGATAGCGTACCCGGATAGGCGGCATCTTAAAGCGCGAGGAATGGCGAGTAAAATGAACTATTAAACTTCTATGATAGGGCAATCAGAGACCTGATTAGATCATTTTATATTTTGGTTAATATAAGAATTCAGCGAAATTCTATCACATTTGTTTAATTTACGTCGCTCCTATTTCAGATAGCGTATTGGGATAAGCGGCATCTCAAAGCGCATGAAATGCTGAGTAAAATGCGCTATTAAACTTCTAGGGTAGGGCAATCAGAGACCCGATTAGATCATTTTATATTATGGTTAATTTAAGGATTCAGCAAAATTCTATCACATTTGTTCAATTTACGTCGTTCCTATTTCAGATAGCATACTGGGCTAGGCGGCAACTTAAAGCGCGCGGAATGGCGAGTAAAATGCACTATTAAACTTCTATGATAGGGCAATCAGAGACCCGATTAGATCATTTTATATTGTGGTTAATTTAAGAATTCAGCGAAATTCTATCACATTTGGTCAATTTACATCGCTCCTATTTCAGATAGCGTATTGGGCTAAGCGGCATCTCAATGCGCATGAAATGGCCAGTAAAATGCACTATTAAACTTCTAGGATAAGGCAAACGGAGACCCGATTAGACCATTTCAGATTACGGTTAATATAAGAATTCAGCGTTATTCTATCACATTTGTTCAACTTACGTCGCTCCTATTTCAGATAGCGTACTGGGCTAGGCGGCATCTTAAAGCGCGTGGAATGGCGAGCAAAATGCACTCTTAATCTTCTATGATAGGGCAATCAGAGACCCGATTAGTTCATTTTATATTACGGTTAATATACGAATTCAGCGTAATTCTATCACATTTGTTCAACATACGTCGCTCCTATTTCAGATAGTGTACTGGGCTAGGCGGCATCTTAAAGCGCGTGGAAGGGCGAGTAAAATGCACCACTAAACTTCTATGATCGGGCAATCAGAGTCCCGTTTAGATCATTTTATATTATGGTTAATTTAAGAATTCAGCGAAATTCTATCACATTTGTTCAATTTACATCGCTCCTATTTCAGATAGCGTATTGGGCTAAGCGGCATCTCAAAGCGCAAGATATGGCGAGTAAAATGCACTATTAAACTTCTAGGGTAGGGCAATCAGAGACCCGTTTAGATCATTTTATATTATGGTTAATTTAAGAATTCAGCGAAATTCTATCACATTTGTTCAATTTACGTTGCTCCTATTTCAGATAGCGTATTGGGCTAAGCGGCATCTCAAAGCGCAAGAAATGGCGAGTAAAATGCACTATTAAACTTCTATGGTAATGCAAACAGAGACCCGATTAGATCATTTTATATTTTGGTTAATATAAGAATTCAGCGAAATTCTATCACATTTGTTCAATTTACGTCGCTCCTATTTCAGATAGCGTATTGGGCTAAGCGGCATCTCAAAGCGCAAGAAATGGCGGGTAAAATGCACTATTAAACTTCTAGGGTAGGGCAAACAGAGACCCCATTAGATCATTTTATATTATGGTTAATTTAAGAATTCAGCGAAATTCTATCACATTTGTTCAATTTACGTTGCTCCTATTTCAGATAGCGTACTGGGCTAGGCGGCATCTTAAAGCGCGTGGAATGACGAGTAAAATGCACTATTAAACTTCTATGATAGGGCAATCAGAGACCCGATTAGATCATTTTATATTATGGTTAATTTAAGAATTCAGCGAAATTCTATCACATTTGTTCAATTTACGTCGCTCCTATGTCAGATAGCGTATTGGGCTATGCGGCATCTCGAAGCGCATGAAATGACGAGTAAAATGCACTGTTAAACTCCTAGGGTAGGGCAAACAGAGACCCGATTAGATCATTTTATATTATGGTTAATTTAAGAATTCAGCTAGATTCTATCACATTTGTTGAATTTACGTCGCTCCTATTTCAGATAGCGTACTGGGATAGGCGGCATCTTAAAGCGCGTGGAATGGCGAGTAAAATGCACTACTAATCTTCTATGATAGGGCAATCAGAGACCCGATTAGATCATTTTATATTTTGATTAATATAAGGTTTCAGGGAAATTCTATCACATTTGTTCAATTTACGTCGCTCCTATTTCAGATAGCGTATTGTGCTAAGCCGGATCTCAAAGCGCATGAAATGGCGACTAAAATGCACTGTTAAACTTCTGGGGTAGGGCAAACAGAGACCCGATTAGATCATTTTATATTATGGTTAATTTAAGAATTCAGCAAAATTCTATCACATTTGTTCAACTTTCGTCGCTCGTATTTCAGATAGCGTATTCGGCTAAGCGGCATCTCAAAGCGCATGAAATGGCGAGTATAATGCACTATTAAACTTCTAGGATAAGGCTAACAGATACCCGATTAGATCATTTTATATTACGGTTAATATAAGAATGCAGCGTAATTCTATCACATTGGTTCAAGTTACGTCGCTCCTATTTCAGATAGCGTACTGGGCTAGGCGGCATCTTAAAGCGCGTGGAATGGCGAGTAAAATGCACTACTAAACTTCTAGGGTAGGGCGAACAGAGACCCGATTAGATCATTTTACATTAAGGTTAATATAAGAATTCAGCGATATTCTATCACATTTGTTCAATTTACGTCGCTCCTATTGCAGATAGCGTATTGGGTTAAGCGGCACCTCAAAGCGCATGAAATTGCGAGTAAAATGCACTATTAAACTTCTAGGGTAGAGCAAACAGAGACCCGATTAGATCATTTTATATTATGGTTAATATAAGAATTCAGCGAAATTCTATCACATTTGTTCAATTTGCGTCGCTCATATTTCAGATAGCGTATTGGGCTAAGCGGCATCTCAAAGCGCATGAAATGGCGGGTGAAATGCACTATTACACTTCTATGGTAGGGCGAACAGAGACCCGGTTGGATCATTTTACATTAAGGTTTATATAAGAATTCACGGAAATTCTATCACATTTGTTCAATTTACGTCGCTCCTATTTCAGATAGCGCATTGGGCTAAGCGGCATCTCAAAGCGCATGAAATGGCGCGTAAAATGCTCTATTAAACTTCTAGGATAAGGCAAACCGAGACCCGATTAGTTCATTTTATATTACGGTTAATATAAGAATTCAGCGTAATTCTATCTCATTTGTTCATCTTACGTCGCTCCTATTTCAGATAGCCGACTGACCTATGCGGCATCTCAAAGCGCGTGGAAGGGCGAGTAAAATGCACTACTAAACTTCTATGATAGAGCAATCAGAGACCCGATTAGATCATTTTATATTTTGTTTAATATAAGATTTCAGGGAAATTCTATCACATTTGTTCAATTTACGTCGCTGATATTTCAGATAGAGTATTGGGCTAAGCGGCATCTCAAAACGCAAGAAATGGTGAGTAAAATGCACTCTTAAACTTCTATGATAGGGCAATCAGAGACCCGATTAGATCATTTTATATTTTGGTTAATTTAAGAATTCAGCGAAATTCTATCACATTTGTTCAACGTACGTCGCTCCTATTTCAGATAGCGTACTGGGCTAGGCGGCATCTTAAAGCGCGTGGAATGGCGGGTAGAATGCGCTATTAAACTTCTATAGTAGGGCTATCAGAGACCCGATTAGATCATTTTATATTTTGGTTAATATAAGAATTCAGCGAAATTCTATCACATTTGTTCAACTTACGTCGCTGCTATTTCAGATAGCGTATTGGGCTAAGCGGCATCTCAAAGCGCATGAAATGACGAGTGAAATGCACTATTAAACTTCTAGGGTAGGGCAAACAGAGACCGGATAAGATCATTTTATATTATGGTTAATTTAAGAATTCAGCGAAACTCTATCACATTTGTTCAACTTACGTCGCTCCTATTTCAGATAGCGTACTGGGCTAGGCGGCATCTTAAAGCGCATGAAATTGCGAGTGAAATGCACAGCTAAACTTCTAGGGTAGGGCGAACAAAGGCCCGATTAGATCATTTTACATTAAGGTTAATATAAGAATTCAGGGAAATTCTATCACATTTGTTCAATTTACGTCGCTCCTATTTCAGATAGCGTATTGGGCTAAGCGGCATCTCAAAGCCCATGAAATGGCGAGTAAAATGCACTGTTAAACTTCTAGGGTAGGGCAAACAGAGACCCCATTAGATCATTTCATATTATGGTTTATTTAAGAATTCAGAAAAATTCTATCACATTTGTTCAATTTTCGTCGCTCCTATTTCTGATAGCTTATTGGGCTATGCGGCATCTCAAAGCGCATTAACTGACGAGTGAAATGCACTAGTAATCTTCTAGGGTAGGGCAAACAGAGACCCGATAAGACCATTTTATATTATGATTAATTTAAGAATTCAGCGAAACTCTATCACATTTGTTCAACTTACGTCGCTCCTATTTCAGATAGCGTACTGGGCTAGGCGGCATCTTAAAGCGCGTGGAATGGCGAGTAAAATGCACTATTAAAATTCTATGGTAGGGCAAACAGAGACTCGATTAGATCATTTTACATTAATGTTAATGAAAGAATTCAGCGAAATTCTATCACATTTGTTCAACTTACGTCGCTCCTATTTCAGATAGCGTATTGGGCTAAGCGGCACCTCAAAGCGCATGAAATGGCGAGTGAAATGCACTATTAGACTTCTATGGTAGGGCGAACAGAGACCCGATTGGATCATTTTACATTAAGGTTTATATAAGAATTCACGGAAATTCTAGCACATTTGTTCAATTTACGTCGCTCCTATTTCAGATAGCGTATTGGGCTAAGCGCCATCTCAAAGCGCATGAAATGGCGAGTAAAATACACTATTAAACTTCTAGGGTAGGGCGAACAGAGACCCGATTAGATCATTTTACATTAAGGTTAATATAAGTATTCAGGGAAATTCTATCACATTTGTTCAATTTACGTCGCTCCTATTGCAGATAGCGTATTGGGCTTAGCGGCATCTCAAAGCGCATGAAATGACGAGTGAAATGCACTATGAAACTTCTAGGGTAGGGCAAACAGAGACCCGATTAGATCATTTTATATTATGGTTAATTTAAGAATTCAGCAAAATTCTATCACATTTGTTCAATTTACGTCGCTCCTATTTCAGATAGCGTACTGGGCTAGGCGGCATCTTAAAGTGGGTGGAATGGCGAGTAGAATGCACTATTAAAATTCTATGGTAGGGCAAACAGAGACTCGATTAGATCATTTTACATTAATGTTAATGAAAGAATTCAGCGAAATTCTATCACATTTGTTCAACTTACGTCGCTTTTATTTCAGATAGCGTATTGGGCTAAGCGGCACCTCAAAGCGCATGAAATGGTGAGTGAAATGCACTATTAAACTTCTAGGGTAGGGCAAGCAGAGACCCGATTAGATCATTTTATATTATGGTTAATTTAAGAATTCAGCGAAATTCTATCACATTTGTTCAATTTACGTCGCTCCAATTTCTGATAGCGTATTGGGCTAAGCGGCATCTCAAAGCGCATGAAATGGCGAATAAAATGCACTGTTAAACTTCTAGGCTAGGGCGAACAGAGACCCGAGCAGATCATTTTATATTACGGTTAATATAAGAATTCAGCGTAATTCTATCACATTTGTTCATCTTACGTCGCTCCTATTTCAGATAGCCTACTGACCTATGCGGCATCTTAAAGCGCGTGGAAGGGCGAGTAAAATGCACTACTAAACTTCTATGATAGAGCAATCAGAGACCCGATTAGATTCTTTTATATTTTGTTTAATATAAGATTTCAGGGAAATTCTATCACATTTGTTCAATTTACGTCGCTCCTATTTCAGATAGCGTATTGGGCTAAGCGGCATCTCAAAGCGCATGAAATGGCGAGTGAAATGCACTATTAGACTTCTATGGTAGGGCGAACAGAGACCCGATTGGATCATTTTATATTATGGTTAATTTAAGAATTCAGGGAAATAGTATCACATTTGTTCAAGTTACGTCGCTCCTATTCCAGATAGCGTATTCGGCTAAGCGGCATCTCAAAGTGCATGAAATGACGAGTAAAATGCACTATTAAACTTCTAGGGTAGGGCAAGCAGAGACCCGACTAGATCATTTTATATTATGGTTAATTTAAGAATTCAGCAAAATTCTATCACATTCGTTCAATTTAGGTCGCTCCTATTTCAGATAGCGTATTGGGCTAAGCGGCATCTCAAAGCGCATGAAATGGCGAGTGAAATGCACTATAAGACTTCTATGGTAGGGCGAACAGAGACCAGATTAGATCATTTTACATTCTGGTTAATAAAATAATTCAGCGAAATTCTATCACATTTGTTCAACTTTCGTCGCTCCTATTTCAGATAGCGTATTGAGCTAAGCGGCATCTCGAAGCGCATGAAATGGCGAGTATAATGCACTATTAAACTTCTAGGATGAGGCAAACAGATACCCCATTAGATCATTTTATATTACGGTTAATATAAGAATGCAGCGTAATTCTATCACATTTGTTCAAGTTACGTCGCTCCTATTTCAGGTAGCGTACTGGGCTAGGCGGCATCTTAAAGCGCGTGGAATGGCGAGTAAAATGCACTACTAAACTTCTATGATAGGGCAATCAGAGACCCGATTAGATCAGTTTATATTTTGTTTAATATAAGATTTCACGGAAATTCTATCACATTTGTTCAATTTACGTCGCTCCTATTTCAGATAGCGTATTGGGCTATGCGGCATCTCAAAGCGCATGAAATGGCGAGTAAAATGCACTATTAAACTTCTAGGCTAGGGCAAACAGAGACCCGATTAGATCATTTTATATTATGTTTAATTTAAGAATTCAGCCAAATTCTATCACATTTGTTCAATTTACGTCGCTCCTATTTCAGATAGCGTACTGGGCTAGGCGGAATCTTAAAGCGCGTGGATTGGCGAGTAAAATGCACTATTAAACTTCTATGGTACGGCTATCAGAGACCCGATTAGATCATTTTATATTTTGGTTAATATAAGAATTCAGCGAAATTCTATCACATTTGTTCAACTTACGTCGCTGCTATTTCAGATAGCGTATTGGGCTAAGCGGCATCTCAAAGCGCATGAAATGGCGAGTGAAATGCACTATTAGACTTCTATGGTAGGGCGAACAAAGGCCCGATTAGATCATTTTACATTAAGGTTAATATAAGAATTCAGGGAAATTCTATCACATTTGTTCAATTTACGTCGCTCCTATTTCAGATAGCGTATTGGTCTAAGCGCCATCTCAAAGCGCATGAAATTGCGAGTGAAATGCACTATTAAACTTCTAGGGTAGGGCGAACAGAGACCCGATTAGATCATTTTACATTAAGGTTAATATAAGTATTCAGCGAGATTCTATCACACTTGTTCAATTTACGTCGCTCCTATTTCAGATAGCGTATTGGGCTATGCGGCATATCAAAGCGCATGAAATGACGCGTGAAATGCACTATTATACATCTAGGGTAGGGTGAACAGAGACCCGAAGAGATCATTTTACATTAAGGTGAATATAAGAATGCAGCGTAATTCTGTCACATTTGTTCAACTTACGTCGCTCCTATTTCAGATAGCGTATTGGGTTAAGCGTCATCTCAAAGCGCATGAAATGACGAGTGAAATGCACTATTAAACTTCTAGGGTAGGGCGAACAGAGACCCGATTAGATCATTTTACATTAAGGTTAATATAAGTATTCAGCGAGATTCTATCACACTTGTTCAATTTACGTCGCTTCTATTTCAGACAGCGTACTGGGCTAGGCGGTATCTTAAAGCGCGTGGAATGGCGAGTGAAATGCACTATTAACCTTCTGTGATAGGGCAATCAGAGACCAGATTAGATCATTTTATACTTTGGTTAATATAAGAATTCTGCGAAATTCTATCACATTTGTTCAATTTACGTCGCTCCTATTTCAGATAGCGTATTGGGCTAAGCGGCATCTCAAAGCGCATGAAATGACGAGTGAAATGCACTATTAAACTTCTAGGGTAGGGCAAACAGGGACCCGATTAGATCATTTTATATCAAGGTTAATTTAAGAATTCAGCGAAATTCTATCACATTTGTTCAATTTACGTCGCTCCTATTTCAGATAGCGTATTGGGCTAAGCGGCATCTCAAAGCGCATGAAATGGCGTGTAAAATGCACGATTAAACTTCTAGGGTAGGGCAAACAGAGACCCGATTAGATCATTTTATATTTTGGTTAATATAAGAATTCAGCGAAATTCTATCACACTTGTTCAATTTACGTCGCTTCTATTTCAGACAGCGTACTGGGCTAGGCGGTATCTTAAAGCGCGTGGAATGGCGAGTGAAATGCACTATTAACCTTCTGTGATAGGGCAATCAGAGACCAGATTAGATCATTTTATACTTTGGTTAATATAAGAATTCTGCGAAATTCTATCACATTTGTTCAATTTACGTCGCTCCTATTTCAGATAGCGTATTGGGCTAAGCGGCATCTCAAAGCGCATGAAATGACGAGTGAAATGCACTATTAAACTTCTAGGGTAGGGCAAACAGGGACCCGATTAGATCATTTTATATCAAGGTTAATTTAAGAATTCAGCGAAATTCTATCACATTTGTTCAATTTACGTCGCTCCTATTTCAGATAGCGTATTGGGCTAAGCGGCATCTCAAAGCGCATGAAATGGCGTGTAAAATGCACGATTAAACTTCTAGGGTAGGGCAAACAGAGACCCGATTAGATCATTTTATATTTTGGTTAATATAAGAATTCAGCGAAATTCTGTCACATTCGTTCAATTTACGTCGCTCCTATTTCAGACAGCTTATTGGGTTTAGCGGCATCTCAAATCGCATGAAATGGCGAACAAAATGCACTATTAAACTTCTAGGCTAGGGCGAACAGAGACCAGATTAGATCATTTTATATTTTGGTTAATATAAGAATTCTGCGAAATTCTATCACATTTGTTCAAGTTACGTCGCTCCTATTTCAGATAGCGTACTGGGCTAGGCGGCATCTTAAAGCGCGTGGAATGGCGAGTAAAATGCACTATTAAACTTCTATGAGAGGGCAATCAGAGACCCGATTAGATCATTTTATATTTTGGTTAATATAAGAATTCAACGAAATTCTATCACATTTGTAAAATTTACGTCGCTCCTATTACAGATAGCTTATTGGGCTTAGCGGCATCTCAAAGCGCATGAAATGACGAGTGAAATGCACTATTAAACTTCTGGGGTAGGGCAAACAGAGACCCGATTAGATCATTTTATATTATGGTTAATTTAAGAATTCAGCAAAATTCTATCACAGTTGTTCAATTTACGTCGCTCCTATTTCAGATAGCGTACTGGGCTAGGCGGCATCGTAAAGCGGGTGGAATGGCGAGTAGAATGCACTATTAAAATTCTATGGTAGGGCAAACAGAGACTCGATTAGATCATTTTACATTAATGTTAATGAAAGAATTCAGCGAAATTCTATCACATTTGTTCAACTTACGTCGCTCCTATTTCAGATAGCGTATTGGGCTAAGCGGCACCTCAAAGCGCATGAAATGGCGAGTGAAATGCACTATTAGACTTCTATGGTAGGGCGAACAGAGACCCGATTGGATCATTTTACATTAAGGTTTATATAAGAATTCACGGAAATTCTATCACATTTGTTCAATTTATGTCGCTCCTATTTCAGATAGCGGATTGGGCTAAGCGGCCTCTCAAAGCGCATGAAATGGCGCGTAAAATGCGCTATTAAACTTCTAGGATAAGGCAAACCGAGACCCGATTAGTTCATTTTATATTACGGTTAATATAAGAATTCAGCGTAATTCTATCTCATTTGTTCATCTTACGTCGCTCCTATTTCAGATAGCCTACTGACCTATGCGGCATCTTAAAGCGCGTGGAAGGGCGAGTAAAATGCACTACTAAACTTCTATGATAGAGCAATCAGAGACCCGATTAGATCATTTTATATTTTGTTTAATATAAGATTTCAGGGAAATTCTATCACATTTGTTCAATTTACGTCGCTCCTATTTCAGATAGCGTATTGGGCTAAGCGGCATCTCAAAGCGCATGAAATGGCGAGTGAAATGCACTATTAGACTTCTATGGTAGGGCGAACAGAGACCCGATTGGATCATTTTATATTATGGTTAATTTAAGAATTCAGCGAAATTCTAACACATTTGTTCAATTTACGTCGCTTCAATTTCAGATAGCGTATTGGGCTAAGCGGCATCTCAAAGCGCATGAAATGGCGAATAAAATGCACTATTAAACTTCTAGGCTAGGGCGAACAGAGACCCGAGCAGATCATTTTACATTATGGTTAATAAAAGAATTCAGCGTAATTCTATCACATTTGTTCAACTTACGTCGCTCCTATTTCAGATAGCGTATTGGGCTAAGCGGCATCTCAAAGCGCATGAAATGGCGAGTGAAATGCACTATTACACTTCTATGGTAGGGCGAACAGAGACCCGATTGGATCATTTTACATTAAGGTTAATATAAGAATTCACGGAAATTCTATCACATTTGTTCAATTTACGTCGCTCCTATTCCAGATAGCGTATTGGGCTAAGCGGCATCTCAAAGCACATGAAATGGCGAGCAAAATGCGATATTAAACTTCTAGGATAAGGCAAACAGAGACCCGATTAGATCATTTTATATTACGGTTAATATAAGAATTCAGCGTAATTCTATCACATTTGTTCAAGTTACGTCGCTCCTATTTCAGATAGCGTATTGGGCTATGCGGCATATAAAAGCGCATGAAATGACGCGTGAAATGCACTATTATACATCTAGGGTAGGGTGAACAGAGACCCGAAGAGATCATTTTACATTAAGGTGAATATAAGAATGCAGCGTAATTCTGTCACATTTGTTCAACTTACGTCGCTCCTATTTCAGATAGCGTATTGGGTTAAGCGTCATCTCAAAGCGCATGAAATGACGAGTGAAATGCACTATTAAACTTCTAGGGTAGGGCGAACAGAGACCCGATTAGATCATTTTACATTAAGGTTAATATAAGTATTCAGCGAGATTCTATCACACTTGTTCAATTTACGTCGCTTCTATTTCAGACAGCGTACTGGGCTAGGCGGTATCTTAAAGCGCGTGGAATGGCGAGTAAAATGCACTATTAACCTTCTGTGATAGGGCAATCAGAGACCAGATTAGATCATTTTATACTTTGGTTAATATAAGAATTCAGCGAAATTCTATCACATTTGTTCAATTTACGTCGCTCCTATTTCAGATAGCGTATTGGGCTAAGCGGCATCTCAAAGCGCATGAAATGACGAGTGAAATGCACTATTAAACTTCTAGGGTAGGGCAAACAGGGACCCGATTAGATCATTTTATATCATGGTTAATTTAAGAATTCAGCGAAATTCTATCACATTTGTTCAATTTACGTCGCTCCTATTTCAGATAGCGTATTGGGCTAAGCGGCATCTCAAAGCGCATGAAATGGCGAGTAAAATGCACGATTAAACTTCTAGGGTAGGGCAAACAGAGACCCGATTAGATCATTTTATATTTTGGTTAATATAAGAATTCAGCGAAATTCTGTCACATTTGTTCAATTTACGTCGCTCCTATTTCAGACAGCTTATTGGGTTTAGCGGCATCTCAAATCGCATGAAATGGCGAACAAAATGCACTATTAAACTTCTAGGCTAG
Source organism: Macropis europaea (assembly GCA_916610135.2). Lineage (NCBI taxonomy): Eukaryota > Metazoa > Arthropoda > Insecta > Hymenoptera > Melittidae > Macropis > Macropis europaea. Next base: position 199,255 of record CAKAJE020001925.1, read on the forward strand.
GGCGAACAGAGACCAGATTAGATCATTTTATATTTTGGTTAATATAAGAATTCTGCGAAATTCTATCACATTTGTTCAAGTTACGTCGCTCCTATTTCAGATAGCGTACTGGGCTAGGCGGCATCTTAAAGCGCGTGGAATGGCGAGTAAAATGCACTATTAAACTTCTATGAGAGGGCAATCAGAGACCCGATTAGATCATTTTATATTTTGGTTAATATAAGAATTCAACGAAATTCTATCACATTTGTAAAATTTACGTCGCTCCTATTACAGATAGCTTATTGGGCTTAGCGGCATCTCAAAGCGCATGAAATGACGAGTGAAATGCACTATTAAACTTCTAGGGTAGGGCAAACAGAGACCCGATTAGATCATTTTATATTATGGTTAATTTAAGAATTCAGCAAAATTCTATCACAGTTGTTCAATTTACGTCGCTCCTATTTCAGATAGCGTACTGACCTATGCGGCATCTTAAAGCACGTGGAAGGGCGAGTAAAATGCACTACTAAACTTCTATGATAGAGCAATCAGAGACCCGATTAGATCCTTTTATATTTTGTTTAATATAAGATTTAAGGGAAATTCTATCACATTTGTTCAATTTACGTCGCTCCTATTTCAGATAGCGTATTGGGTTAAGCGGCTTCTCAAAGCGCATGAAATGGCGAGTAAAATGCACTATTAAACTTCTAGGGTAGTGCAAACAGAGACCCGATTAGATCATTTTATATTATGGTTAATTTAAGAATTCAGCAAAATTCTATCACATTTGTTCAATTTACGTCGCTCCTATTTCAGATAGCGTACTGGGCTAGGCGGCATCCTAAAGCGCGTGGAGTGTCGAGTAAAATGCACTATTAAACTTGTATGATAGGGCAATCAGAGACGCGATTAGATTATTTTATATTTTGGTTAATATAAGAATTCAGGGAAATTCTATCACATTTGTTCAATTTACGTCGCTCCTATTTCAGATATCGTATTGGGCTAAGCGGCATCTCGAAGCGCATGAAATGACGAGTGAAATGCACTATTAAGCTTCTAGGGTAGGGCAATCAGAGACCCGATTAGATCATTTTATATTTTGGTTAATATAAGAATTCAACGAAATTCTATCACATTTGTTCAATTTACGTCGCTCCTATTTCGGATAGCGTACTGGGCTAGGCGGCATCCTAAAGCGCATGAAATGACGAGTGAAATGCACTATTAAACTTCTAGGCTAGGGCGAACAGAGTCCCGATTAGATCATTTTACATTAAGGTTAATAAAAGTATTCAGGGAGATTCTATCACATTTGTTCAATTTACGTCGCTCCTATTTCAGACAGCGTACTGGGCTAGGCGGCATCTTAAAGCGTGTGGAATGGCGAGTAAAATGCACTATCAACCTTCTATGATTGGCAATCAAAGACCAGACTAGATCATTTTATACTTTGGTTAATATAAGAATTCAGCGTAATTCTATCACATTTGTTCAAGTTACGTCGCTCCTATTTCAGATAGCGTATTGGGCTATGCGGCATATAAAAGCGCATGAAATGACGCGTGAAATGCACTATTATACATCTAGGGTAGGGTGAACAGAGACCCGAAGAGATCATTTTACATTAAGGTGAATATAAGAATGCAGCGTAATTCTGTCACATTTGTTCAACTTACGTCGCTCCTATTTCAGATAGCGTATTGGGTTAAGCGTCATCTCAAAGCGCATGAAATGACGAGTGAAATGCACTATTAAACTTCTAGGGTAGGGCGAACAGAGACCCGATTAGATCATTTTACATTAAGGTTAATATAAGTATTCAGCGAGATTCTATCACACTTGTTCAATTTACGTCGCTTCTATTTCAGACAGCGTACTGGGCTAGGCGGTATCTTAAAGCGCGTGGAATGGCGAGTAAAATGCACTATTAACCTTCTGTGATAGGGCAATCAGAGACCAGATTAGATCATTTTATACTTTGGTTAATATAAGAATTCAGCGAAATTCTATCACATTTGTTCAATTTACGTCGCTCCTATTTCAGATAGCGTATTGGGCTAAGCGGCATCTCAAAGCGCATGAAATGACGAGTGAAATGCACTATTAAACTTCTAGGGTAGGGCAAACAGGGACCCGATTAGATCATTTTATATCGTGGTTAATTTAAGAATTCAGCGAAATTCTATCACATTTGTTCAATTTACGTCGCTCCTATTTCAGATAGCGTATTGGGCTAAGCGGCATCTCAAAGCGCATGAAATGGCGTGTAAAATGCACGATTAAACTTCTAGGGTAGGGCAAACAGAGACCCGATTAGATCATTTTATATTTTGGTTAATATAAGAATTCAGCGAAATTCTGTCACATTTGTTCAATTTACGTCGCTCCTATTTCAGACAGCTTATTGGGTTTAGCGGCATCTCAAATCGCATGAAATGGCGAACAAAATGCACTATTAAACTTCTAGGCTAGGGCGAACAGAGACCAGATTAGATCATTTTATATTTTGGTTAATATAAGAATTCTGCGAAATTCTATCACATTTGTTCAAGTTACGTCGCTCCTATTTCAGATAGCGTACTGGGCTAGGCGGCATCTTAAAGCGCGTGGAATGGCGAGTAAAATGCACTATTAAACTTCTATGAGAGGGCAATCAGAGACCCGATTAGATCATTTTATATTTTGGTTAATATAAGAATTCAACGAAATTCTATCACATTTGTAAAATTTACGTCGCTCCTATTACAGATAGCTTATTGGGCTTAGCGGCATCTCAAAGCGCATGAAATGACGAGTGAAATGCACTATTAAACTTCTATGGTAGGGCAAACAGAGACCCGATTAGATCATTTTATATTATGGTTAATTTAAGAATTCAGCAAAATTCTATCACAGTTGTTCAATTTACGTCGCTCCTATTTCAGATAGCGTACTGACCTATGCGGCATCTTAAAGCGCGTGGAAGGGCGAGTAAAATGCACTACTAAACTTCTATGATAGAGCAATCAGAGACCCGATTAGATCCTTTTATATTTTGTTTAATATAAGATTTAAGGGAAATTCTATCACATTTGTTCAATTTACGTCGCTCCTATTTCAGATAGCGTATTGGGTTAAGCGGCTTCTCAAAGCGCATGAAATGGCGAGTAAAATGCACTATTAAACTTCTAGGGTAGTGCAAACAGAGACCCGATTAGATCATTTTATATTATGGTTAATTTAAGAATTCAGCAAAATTCTATCACATTTGTTCAATTTACGTCGCTCCTATTTCAGATAGCGTACTGGGCTAGGCGGCATCCTAAAGCGCGTGGAGTGTCGAGTAAAATGCACTATTAAACTTGTATGATAGGGCAATCAGAGACGCGATTAGATTATTTTATATTTTGGTTAATATAAGAATTCAGGGAAATTCTATCACATTTGTTCAATTTACGTCGCTCCTATTTCAGATATCGTATTGGGCTAAGCGGCATCTCAAAGCGCATGAAATGACGAGTGAAATGCACTATTAAGCTTCTAGGGTAGGGCAATCAGAGACCCGATTAGATCATTTTATATTTTGGTTAATATAAGAATTCAACGAAATTCTATCACATTTGTTCAATTTACGTCGCTCCTATTTCAGATAGCGTACTGGGCTAGGCGGCATCCTAAAGCGCATGAAATGACGAGTGAAATGCACTATTAAACTTCTAGGCTAGGGCGAACAGAGTCCCGATTAGATCATTTTACATTAAGGTTAATAAAAGTATTCAGGGAGATTCTATCACATTTGTTCAATTTACGTCGCTCCTATTTCAGACAGCGTACTGGGCTAGGCGGCATCTTAAAGCGTGTGGAATGGCGAGTAAAATGCACTATCAACCTTCTATGATTGGCAATCAAAGACCAGACTAGATCATTTTATACTTTGGTTAATATAAGAATTCAGCGTAATTCTATCACATTTGTTCAAGTTACGTCGCTCCTATTTCAGATAGCGTATTGGGCTATGCGGCATATAAAAGCGCATGAAATGACGCGTGAAATGCACTATTATACATCTAGGGTAGGGTGAACAGAGACCCGAAGAGATCATTTTACATTAAGGTGAATATAAGAATGCAGCGTAATTCTGTCACATTTGTTCAACTTACGTCGCTCCTATTTCAGATAGCGTATTGGGTTAAGCGTCATCTCAAAGCGCATGAAATGACGAGTGAAATGCACTATTAAACTTCTAGGGTAGGGCGAACAGAGACCCGATTAGATCATTTTACATTAAGGTTAATATAAGTATTCAGCGAGATTCTATCACACTTGTTCAATTTACGTCGCTTCTATTTCAGACAGCGTACTGGGCTAGGCGGTATCTTAAAGCGCGTGGAATGGCGAGTAAAATGCACTATTAACCTTCTGTGATAGGGCAATCAGAGACCAGATTAGATCATTTTATACTTTGGTTAATATAAGAATTCAGCGAAATTCTATCACATTTGTTCAATTTACGTCGCTCCTATTTCAGATAGCGTATTGGGCTAAGCGGCATCTCAAAGCGCATGAAATGACGAGTGAAATGCACTATTAAACTTCTAGGGTAGGGCAAACAGGGACCCGATTAGATCATTTTATATCATGGTTAATTTAAGAATTCAGCGAAATTCTATCACATTTGTTCAATTTACGTCGCTCCTATTTCAGATAGCGTATTGGGCTAAGCGGCATCTCAAAGCGCATGAAATGGCGTGTAAAATGCACTATTAAACTTCTAGGGTAGGGCAAACAGAGACCCGATTAGATCATTTTATATTTTGGTTAATATAAGAATTCAGCGAAATTCTGTCACATTTGTTCAATTTACGTCGCTCCTATTTCAGACAGCTTATTGGGTTTAGCGGCATCTCAAATCGCATGAAATGGCGAACAAAATGCACTATTAAACTTCTAGGCTAGGGCGAACAGAGACCAGATTAGATCATTTTATATTTTGGTTAATATAAGAATTCTGCGAAATTCTATCACATTTGTTCAATTTACGTCGCTCCTATTTCAGATAGCGTACTGGGCTAGGCGGCATCTTAAAGCGCGTGGAATGGCGAGTAAAATGCACTATTAAACTTCTATGAGAGGGCAATCAGAGACCCGATTAGATCATTTTATATTTTGGTTAATATAAGAATTCAACGAAATTCTATCACATTTGTAAAATTTACGTCGCTCCTATTACAGATAGCTTATTGGGCTTAGCGGCATCTCAAAGCGCATGAAATGACGAGTGAAATGCACTATTAAACTTCTAGGGTAGGGCAAACAGAGACCCGATTAGATCATTTTATATTATGGTTAATTTAAGAATTCAGCAAAATTCTATCACAGTTGTTCAATTTACGTCGCTCCTATTTCAGATAGCGTACTGACCTATGCGGCATCTTAAAGCGCGTGGAAGGGCGAGTAAAATGCACTACTAAACTTCTATGATAGAGCAATCAGAGACCCGATTAGATCCTTTTATATTTTGTTTAATATAAGATTTAAGGGAAATTCTATCACATTTGTTCAATTTACGTCGCTCCTATTTCAGATAGCGTATTGGGTTAAGCGGCTTCTCAAAGCGCATGAAATGGCGAGTAAAATGCACTATTAAACTTCTAGGGTAGTGCAAACAGAGACCCGATTAGATCATTTTATATTATGGTTAATTTAAGAATTCAGCAAAATTCTATCACATTTGTTCAATTTACGTCGCTCCTATTTCAGATAGCGTACTGGGCTAGGCGGCATCCTAAAGCGCGTGGAGTGTCGAGTAAAATGCACTATTAAACTTGTATGATAGGGCAATCAGAGACGCGATTAGATTATTTTATATTTTGGTTAATATAAGAATTCAGGGAAATTCTATCACATTTGTTCAATTTACGTCGCTCCTATTTCAGATATCGTATTGGGCTAAGCGGCATCTCAAAGCGCATGAAATGACGAGTGAAATGCACTATTAAGCTTCTAGGGTAGGGCAATCAGAGACCCGATTAGATCATTTTATATTTTGGTTAATATAAGAATTCAACGAAATTCTATCACATTTGTTCAATTTACGTCGCTCCTATTTCGGATAGCGTACTGGGCTAGGCGGCATCCTAAAGCGCATGAAATGACGAGTGAAATGCACTATTAAACTTCTAGGCTAGGGCGAACAGAGTCCCGATTAGATCATTTTACATTAAGGTTAATAAAAGTATTCAGGGAGATCCTATCACATTTGTTCAATTTACGTCGCTCCTATTTCAGACAGCGTACTGGGCTAGGCGGCATCTTAAAGCGTGTGGAATGGCGAGTAAAATGCACTATCAACCTTCTATGATTGGCAATCAAAGACCAGACTAGATCATTTTATACTTTGGTTAATATAAGAATTCAGCGAAATTCTATCACATTTGTTCAATTTACGTCGCTCCTATTTCAGACAGCTTATTGGGCTTAGCGGCATCTCAAATCGCATGAAATGGCGAACAAAATGCACTATTAAACTTCTAGGCTAGGGCGAACAGAGACCAGATTAGATCATTTTATATTTTGGTTAATATAAGAATTCTGCGAAATTCTATCACATTTGTTCAAGTTACGTCGCTCCTATTTCAGATAGCGTACTGGGCTAGGCGGCATCTTAAAGCGCGTGGAATGGCGAGTAAAATGCACTATTAAACTTCTATGATAGGGCAATCAGAGACCCGATTAGATCATTTTATATTTTGGTAATATAAGAATTCAACGAAATTCTATCACATTTGTTCAATTTACGTCGCTCCTATTTCAGATAGCGTACTGGGCTAGGCGGCATCTTAAAGCGGGTGGAATGGCGAGTAGAATGCACTATTAAAATTCTATGGTAGGGCAAACAGAGACTCGATTAGATCATTTTACATTAATGTTAATAAAACTATTCAGCGAAATTCTATCACATTTGTTCAACTTACGTCGCTCCTATTTCAGATAGCGTATTGGGCTAAGCGGCACCTCAAAGCGCATGAAATGGCGAGTGAAATGCACTATTAGACGTCTATGGTAGGGCGAACAGAGACCCGATTGGATCATTTTACATTAAGGTTTATATAAGAATTCACGGAAATTCTATCACATTTGTTCAATTTACGTCGCTCCTATTTCAGATAGCGTATTGGGCTAAGCGGCCTCTCAAAGCGCATGATATGGCGCGTTAAATGCGCTATTAAACTTCTAGGATAAGGCAAACGGAGACCCGATTAGTTCATTTTATATTACGGTTAATATAAGAATTCAGCGTAATTCTATCACATTTGTTCATCTTACGTCGCTCCTATTTCAGATAGCCTACTGACCTATGCGGCATCTTAAAGCGCGTGGAATGGCGAGTAAAATGCACTACTAATGTTCTATGATAGGGCAATCAGAGACCCGATTAGATCATTTTATATTTTGATTAATATAAGATTTCAGGGAAATTCTATCACATTTGTTCAATTTACGTCGCTCCTATTTCAGATAGCGTATTGGGCTAAGCCGGATCTCAAAGCGCATGAAATGGCGACTAAAATGCACTATTAAACTTCTAGGGTAGGGCAAACAGAGACCCGATTAGATCATTTTACATTAAGGTTAATATAAGGATTCACGGAAATTCTATCACATTTGTTCAATTTACATCGCTCCTATTTCAGATAGCGTACTGGGCTAGGCGGAATCTTAAAGCGCGTGGATTGGCGAGTAAAATGCACTATTAAACTTCTATGATAGGGCAATCAGAGACCCGATTAGATCATTTTATATTTTGATTAATATAAGATTTCAGGGAAATTCTATCACATTTGTTCAATTTACGTCGCTGATATTTCAGATAGCGTATTGGGCTAAGCGGCATCTCAAAGCGCATGAAATGGCGAGTGAAATGCACTATTAAACTTCTAGGATAAGGCAAACAGAGACCCGATTAGATCATTTTATATTACGGTTAATATAAGAATTCAGCGTAATTCTGTCACATTTGTTCAATTTACACGTCGCTCCTATTTGAAATAGCTTATTGGGCTAAGCGGCATCTCAAAGCGCAAGAAATGGCGAGTAAAATGCACTATTAAACTTCTAGGGTAGGGCAAACAGAGACCCCATTAGATCATTTTATATTTTGGTTAATATAAGAATTCAGCGAAATTCTAACACATTTGTTCAATTTACGTCGTTCCTATTTCAGATAGCATACTGGGCTAGGCGGCATCTTAAAGCGCGTGGAATGGCGAGTAAAATGCACTATTAAACTTCTATGATAGGGCAATCAGAGACCCGATTAGATCATTTTATATTACGGTTAATATAAGAATGCAGCGAGATTCTCTCACATTTGTTCAATTTACGTCGCCGATATTTCAGATAGCGTATTGGGCTAAGCGGCATCTCAAAGCGCATGAAATGACGAGTGAAAGGCAATATTAAACTTCTAGGGTAGGACGAACAGAGACCCGAATAGATCATTTTATATTACGGTTAATATAAGAATTCAGGGAAATTCTATCACATTTGTTCAATTTACGTCGCTCCTATTTCAGATAGCGTATTGGGCTAAGCGGCATCTCAAAGCGCATGAAATGACGAGTGAAATGCAATATTAAACTCTAGGGTAGGGCGAACAGAGACCCGAATAGATCATTTTACATTAAGGTTAATATAAGAATTCAGGGAAATTCTATCACATTCGTTCAATTTACGTCGTTCCTATTTCAGCTATCGTACTGGGCTAGGCGGCATCTTAAAACGCGAAGAATGGCGAGTAAAATGCACTATTATACTTCTAGGGTAGGGCAAACAGAGACCCGATTAGATCATTTTATATTATGGTTATTTTAGAATTCAGCGACATTCTATGACATTTGTTCAATTTACGTCGCTCCTATTGCAGATAGCGTATTGGGCTAAGCGGCATTTCAAAGCGCATGAAATGGCGAGTAAAATGCACTTTTAAACTTCTAGGGTAGGGCAAACAGAGACCCGATTAGATCATTTCATATTATGGTTTATTTAAGAATTCAGAAAAATTCTATCACATTTTTCCAATTTTCGTCGCTCCTATTTCAGATAGCTTATTGGGCTAAGCGGCATCTCAAAGCGCATGAAATGACGAGTGAAATGCACTATTAATCTTCTAGGGTAGGGGCAAACAGAGACCCGATTAGATCATTTTATATTACGGTTAATATAAGAATTCAGCGTATATGTATCACATTTGTTCAACATACGTCGCTCCTATTTCGGATAGTGTACTGGGCTAGGCGGCATCTTAAAGCGCGTGGAAGGGCGAGTAAAATGCACTACTAAACTTCTATGATAGGGCAATCAGAGTCCCGTTTAGATCATTTTATATTTTGTTTAATATAAGATTTCAGGGAAATTCTATCACATTTGTTCAATTTACGTCGCTGAGATTTCAGATAGAGTATTGGGCTAAGCGGCATCTCAAAACGCAAGAAATGGTGAGTAAAATGCACTCTTAAACTTCTATGATAGGGCAATCAGAGACCCGGTTAGATCATTTTATATTTTGGTTAATTTAAGAATTCAGCGAAATTCTATCACATTTGTTCAATTTACGTCGCTCCCATTTCAGATAGCTTATTGGGCTAAGCTGCATCTCAAAGCGCAAGAAATGGCGAGTAAAATGCACTATTAAACTTCTAGGGTAGGGCAAACGGAGACCCGATTAGTTCATTTTATATTACGGTTAATATAAGAATTCAGCGTCATTCTATCACATTTGTTCAACTTACGTCGCTCCTATTTCAGATAGCGTACTGGGCTAGGCGGCATCTTAAAGCGCGTGGAATGGCGAGGAAAATGCACTATTAAACTTCTGGGGTAGGGCAATCAGAGACCCGATTAGATCATTTTATATTATGGTTAATTTAACAATTCTGCGAAATTCTATCACATTTGTTCAATTTACGTCGCTCCTATTTCGGATAGCGTACTGGGCTAGGCGGCATCCTAAAGCGCATGAAATGACGAGTGAAATGCACTATTAAACTTCTAGGCTAGGGCGAACAGAGTCCCGATTAGATCATTTTACATTAAGGTTAATAAAAGTATTCAGGGAGATTCTATCACATTTGTTCAATTTACGTCGCTCCTATTTCAGACAGCGTACTGGGCTAGGCGGCATCTTAAAGCGTGTGGAATGGCGAGTAAAATGCACTATCAACCTTCTATGATTGGCAATCAAAGACCAGACTAGATCATTTTATACTTTGGTTAATATAAGAATTCAGCGAAATTCTATCACATTTGTTCAATTTACGTCGCTCCTATTTCAGATAGCGTATTGGGCTATGCGGCATCTCAAAGCGCATGAAATGACGAGTGAAATGCACTATTATACATCTAGGGTAGGGTGAACAGAGACCCGAAGAGATCATTTTACATTAAGGTGAATATAAGAATTCAGCGAAATTCTATCACATTTGTTCAATTTACGTCGCTCCTATTTCAGACAGCTTATTGGGCTTAGCGGCATCTCAAATCGCATGAAATGGCGAACAAAATGCACTATTAAACTTCTAGGCTAGGGCGAACAGAGACCAGATTAGATCATTTTATATTTTGGTTAATATAAGAATTCTGCGAAATTCTATCACATTTGTTCAAGTTACGTCGCTCCTATTTCAGATAGCGTACTGGGCTAGGCGGCATCTTAAAGCGCGTGGAATGGCGAGTAAAATGCACTATGAAACTTCTATGATAGGGCAATCAGAGACCCGATTAGATCATTTTATATTTTGGTTAATATAAGAATTCAACGAAATTCTATCACATTTGTTCAATTTACGTCGCTCCTATTTCAGATAGCGTACTGGGCTAGGCGGCATCTTAAAGCGGGTGGAATGGCGAGTAGAATGCACTATTAAAATTCTATGGTAGGGCAAACAGAGACTCGATTAGATCATTTTACATTAATGTTAATAAAACTATTCAGCGAAATTCTATCACATTTGTTCAACTTACGTCGCTCCTATTTCAGATAGCGTATTGGGCTAAGCGGCACCTCAAAGCGCATGAAATGGCGAGTGAAATGCACTATTAGACGTCTATGGTAGGGCGAACAGAGACCCGATTGGATCATTTTACATTAAGGTTTATATAAGAATTCACGGAAATTCTATCACATTTGTTCAATTTACGTCGCTCCTATTTCAGATAGCGTATTGGGCTAAGCGGCCTCTCAAAGCGCATGATATGGCGCGTTAAATGCGCTATTAAACTTCTAGGATAAGGCAAACGGAGACCCGATTAGTTCATTTTATATTACGGTTAATATAAGAATTCAGCGTAATTCTATCACATTTGTTCATCTTACGTCGCTCCTATTTCAGATAGCCTACTGACCTATGCGGCATCTTAAAGCGCGTGGAATGGCGAGTAAAATGCACTACTAATGTTCTATGATAGGGCAATCAGAGACCCGATTAGATCATTTTATATTTTGATTAATATAAGATTTCAGGGAAATTCTATCACATTTGTTCAATTTACGTCGCTCCTATTTCAGATAGCGTATTGGGCTAAGCCGGATCTCAAAGCGCATGAAATGGCGACTAAAATGCACTATTAAACTTCTAGGGTAGGGCAAACAGAGACCCGATTAGATCATTTTATATTATGGTTAATTTAAGAATTCAGCGAAATTCTATCACATTTGTTCAATTTACGTCGCTCCTATTTCAGATAGCATACTGCGCAAGGCGGCTTCTTAAAGCGCGTGGATTGGCGAGTAAAACGCGCTGTTAAACTTCTAGAACAAGGCAAACAGAGACCCGATTAGATCATTTCATATTACGGTTAATATAAGAATGCAGCGTAATTCCAGCACATTTGTTCAACTTACGTCGCTCCTATTTCAGATAGCGTACTGGGCTAGGCTGCATCTCAAAGCGCATGAAATAGCGAGTGAAATGCACTATTAGACTTCTATGGTAGGGCGAACAGAGGCCCGTTTAAATCATTTTACATTAAGGTTAATATAGGTATTCACGGAAATTCTATCACATTTGTTCAATTTACGTCGCTCCTATTTCAGATATCGTATTGGGCTAAGCGGCATCTCAAAGCGCATGAAATGGCGAGTAAAATGCACTGCTAAACTTGTAGGGTAGGGCAAACAGGGACCCGATTAGATCATTTTATATTATCGTTAATCCAAGATGTCAGCAAAATTCTATCACATTTGTTCAATTTACGTCGCTCCAATTTCAGATAGCGTACTGTGCTAGGCGGCATCTTAAAGCGCATGAAATGACGAGTGAAATGCACTATTAAACTACTATGATAGGGCAATCAGAAACCCGACTAGATCATTTTATATTTTGGTTAATATAAGAATTCAGCGAAATTCTATCACATTTGTTCAATTTACGTCGCTCCTATTTCAGATAGCTTATTGGGCTAAGCAGCATCTCAAAGCGCATGAAATGACGAGTGAAATGCACCACTAAACTTCAAGGGTAGGGCGAACAAAGTCCCGATTAGATCATTTTACATTAAGGTTAATATAAGAATTCAGCGAAATTCTATCACATTTGTTCAATTTACATCGCTCCTATTTCAGATAGCGACTTGTGTTAAGCGTCATCTCAAAGCGCAAGAAATGGCGAGTAAAATGCACTATTAAACTTCTAGGATAAGGCAAACAGAGACCCGATTAGATCATTTTATATTACGGTTAATATAAGAATTCAGCGTAATTCTGTGACATTTGTTCAACTTACGTAGCTCCTATTTCAGATAGCGTACTGGGCTAGGCGGCAACTTAAAGCGCGTGGAATGGCGAGTAAAATGCGCTATTAAACTTCTATGATAGGGCAATCAGAGACCCGATTAGATCATTTTATATTTTGGTTAATATAAGAATTCAGCGAAATTCTATCACATTTGTTCAGTTTACGTCGCTCCTATTTCAGATAGCGTATTGGGCTAAGCGGCATCTCTAAGCGCATGAAATGACTAGTGAAATGCACTATTAAACTTCTAGGGTAGGGCGAACAAAGACCCGATTAGATCATTTTACATTAAGGTTAATATAAGAATTCAGCGTAACTCTGTCACATTTGTTCAATTTACGTCGCTCCTATTTCAGATAGCGTAGTGGGCTAAGCGGCATCTCAAAGCGCAAGAAATGGCGAGTAAACTGCACTATTAAACTTCTAGGGTAGGGCAAACAGAGACCCGATTAGATCAATTTATATTATGGTTAATTTAAGAATTCTGCGAATTTCTATCACATTTGTTCAATTTACGTTGCTCCTATTTCAGATAGCGTATTGGGCTAAGCGGTATAACAAAGCGCAAGAAATGGCGAGTAAAATGCACTATTAAACTTCTAGGGTAGGGCAAACAGAGACCAGTTTAGATCATTTTATATTATGGTTAATTTAAGAATTCAGAAAAATTCTATCACATTTGTTCAATTTACGTCGCTCCTATTTCAGATAGCGTACCCGGATAGGCGGCATCTTAAAGCGCGAGGAATGGCGAGTAAAATGAACTATTAAACTTCTATGATAGGGCAATCAGAGACCTGATTAGATCATTTTATATTTTGGTTAATATAAGAATTCAGCGAAATTCTATCACATTTGTTTAATTTACGTCGCTCCTATTTCAGATAGCGTATTGGGATAAGCGGCATCTCAAAGCGCATGAAATGCTGAGTAAAATGCGCTATTAAACTTCTAGGGTAGGGCAATCAGAGACCCGATTAGATCATTTTATATTATGGTTAATTTAAGGATTCAGCAAAATTCTATCACATTTGTTCAATTTACGTCGTTCCTATTTCAGATAGCATACTGGGCTAGGCGGCAACTTAAAGCGCGCGGAATGGCGAGTAAAATGCACTATTAAACTTCTATGATAGGGCAATCAGAGACCCGATTAGATCATTTTATATTGTGGTTAATTTAAGAATTCAGCGAAATTCTATCACATTTGTTCAATTTACGTCGCTCCTATTTCAGATAGCGTATTGGGCTAAGCGGCATCTCAAAGCGCAAGAAATGGCGGGTAAAATGCACTATTAAACTTCTAGGGTAGGGCAAACAGAGACCCCATTAGATCATTTTATATTATGGTTAATTTAAGAATTCAGCGAAAATCTATCACATTTGTTCAATTTACGTTGCTCCTATTTCAGATAGCGTACTGGGCTAGGCGGCATCTTAAAGCGCGTGGAATGACGAGTAAAATGCACTATTAAACTTCTATGATAGGGCAATCAGAGACCCGATTAGATCATTTTATATTATGGTTAATTTAAGAATTCAGCGAAATTCTATCACATTTGTTCAATTTACGTCGCTCCTATGTCAGATAGCGTATTGGGCTATGCGGCATCTCGAAGCGCATGAAATGGCGAGTAAAATGCACTGTTAAACTTCTAGGGTAGGGCAAACAGAGACCCGATTAGATCATTTTATATTACGGTTAATATAAGAATTCAGCGTAATTCTATCACATTTGATCAATTTACATCGCTCCTATTTCAGATAGCGTATTGGGCTAAGCGGCATCTCAAAGCGCATGAAATTGCGTGTAGAATGCACGATTAAACTTCTAGGGTAGGGCAAACAGAGACCCGATTAGATCATTTTATATTTTGGTTAATATAAGTATTCAGGGAAATTCTATCACATTTGTTCAATTCGTGTCGCTGATATTTCAGATAGCGTATTGGGCTAAGCGGCATCTCAAAGCGCATGAAATGGCGAGTAAAATGCACTATTAAACTCCTAGGGTAGGGCAAACAGAGACCCGATTAGATCATTTTATATTATGTTTAATTTAAGAATTCAGCAAGATTCTATCACATTTGTGGAATTTACGTCGCTCCTATTTCAGATAGCGTACTGGGATAGGCGGCATCTTAAAGCGCGTGGAATGGCGAGTAGAATGCACTATTAAAATTCTATGGTAGGGCAAACAGAGACTCGATTAGATCATTTTACATTAATGTTAATAAAAGAATTCAGCGAAATTCTATCACATTTGTTCAACTTACGTCGCTCCTATTTCAGATAGCGTACTGGGCTAAGCGGCACCTCAAAGCGCATGAAATGGCGAGTGAAATGCACTATTAGACTTCTATGGTAGGGCGAACAGAGACCCGATTGGATCATTTTACATTAAGGTTTATATAAGAATTCACGGAAATTCTATCACATTTGTTCAATTTACGTCGCTCCAATTTCAGATAGCGTATTGGGCTAAGAGGCCTCTCAAAGCGCATGAAATGGAGCGTAAAATGCGCTATTATACTTCTACGATAAGGCAAACGGAGACCCGATTAGTTCATTTTATATTACGGTTAATATAAGAATTCAGCGTAATTCTATCACATTTGTTCATCTTACGTCGCTCCTATTTCAGATAGCCTACTGACTTATGCGGCATCTTAAAGCGCGTGGAAGGGCGAGTGAAATGCACTACTAAACGTCTATGATAGAGCAATCAGAGACCCGATTAGATCATTTTATATTTTGTTTAATATAAGATTTCAGGGAAATTCTATCACATTTGTTCAATTTACGTCGCTCCTATTTCAGATAGCGTATTGGGCTAAGCGGCATCTCAAAGCGCATGAAATGACTAGTGAAATGCACTATTAGACTTCTATGGTAGGGCGAACAAAGACCCGATTAGATCATTTTACATTAAGGTTAATATAAGAATTCAGCGTAACTCTGTCACATTTGTTCAATTTACGTCGCTCCTATTTCAGATAGCGTAGTGGGCTAAGCGGCATCTCAAAGCGCAAGAAATGGCGAGTAAACTGCACTATTAAACTTCTAGGGTAGGGCAAACAGAGACCCGATTAGATCAATTTATATTATGGTTAATTTAAGAATTCTGCGAATTTCTATCACATTTGTTCAATTTACGTTGCTCCTATTTCAGATAGCGTATTGGGCTAAGCGGTATAACAAAGCGCAAGAAATGGCGAGTAAAATGCACTATTAAACTTCTAGGGTAGGGCAAACAGAGACCAGTTTAGATCATTTTATATTATGGTTAATTTAAGAATTCAGAAAAATTCTATCACATTCGTTCAATTTACGTCGCTCCTATTTCAGATAGCGTACCCGGATAGGCGGCATCTTAAAGCGCGAGGAATGGCGAGTAAAATGAACTATTAAACTTCTATGATAGGGCAATCAGAGACCTGATTAGATCATTTTATATTTTGGTTAATATAAGAATTCAGCGAAATTCTATCACATTTGTTTAATTTACGTCGCTCCTATTTCAGATAGCGTATTGGGATAAGCGGCATCTCAAAGCGCATGAAATGCTGAGTAAAATGCGCTATTAAACTTCTAGGGTAGGGCAATCAGAGACCCGATTAGATCATTTTATATTATGGTTAATTTAAGGATTCAGCAAAATTCTATCACATTTGTTCAATTTACGTCGTTCCTATTTCAGATAGCATACTGGGCTAGGCGGCAACTTAAAGCGCGCGGAATGGCGAGTAAAATGCACTATTAAACTTCTATGATAGGGCAATCAGAGACCCGATTAGATCATTTTATATTGTGGTTAATTTAAGAATTCAGCGAAATTCTATCACATTTGGTCAATTTACATCGCTCCTATTTCAGATAGCGTATTGGGCTAAGCGGCATCTCAATGCGCATGAAATGGCCAGTAAAATGCACTATTAAACTTCTAGGATAAGGCAAACGGAGACCCGATTAGACGATTTCAGATTACGGTTAATATAAGAATTCAGCGTTATTCTATCACATTTGTTCAACTTACGTCGCTCCTATTTCAGATAGCGTACTGGGCTAGGCGGCATCTTAAAGCGCGTGGAATGGCGAGCAAAATGCACTCTTAATCTTCTATGATAGGGCAATCAGAGACCCGATTAGATCATTTTATATTACGGTTAATATACGAATTCAGCGTAATTCTATCACATTTGTTCAACATACGTCGCTCCTATTTCAGATAGTGTACTGGGCTAGGCGGCATCTTAAAGCGCGTGGAAGGGCGAGTAAAATGCACCACTAAACTTCTATGATCGGGCAATCAGAGTCCCGTTTAGATCATTTTATATTATGGTTAATTTAAGAATTCAGCGAAATTCTATCACATTTGTTCAATTTACATCGCTCCTATTTCAGATAGCGTATTGGGCTAAGCGGCATCTCAAAGCGCAAGATATGGCGAGTAAAATGCACTATTAAACTTCTAGGGTAGGGCAATCAGAGACCCGTTTAGATCATTTTATATTATGGTTAATTTAAGAATTCAGCGAAATTCTATCACATTTGTTCAATTTACGTTGCTCCTATTTCAGATAGCGTATTGGGCTAAGCGGCATCTCAAAGCGCAAGAAATGGCGAGTAAAATGCACTATTAAACTTCTATGGTAATGCAAACAGAGACCCGATTAGATCATTTTATATTTTGGTTAATATAAGAATTCAGCGAAATTCTATCACATTTGTTCAATTTACGTCGCTCCTATTTCAGATAGCGTATTGGGCTAAGCGGCATCTCAAAGCGCAAGAAATGGCGGGTAAAATGCACTATTAAACTTCTAGGGTAGGGCAAACAGAGACCCCATTAGATCATTTTATATTATGGTTAATTTAAGAATTCAGCGAAATTCTATCACATTTGTTCAATTTACGTTGCTCCTATTTCAGATAGCGTACTGGGCTAGGCGGCATCTTAAAGCGCGTGGAATGACGAGTAAAATGCACTATTAAACTTCTATGATAGGGCAATCAGAGACCCGATTAGATCATTTTATATTATGGTTAATTTAAGAATTCAGCGAAATTCTATCACATTTGTTCAATTTACGTCGCTCCTATGTCAGATAGCGTATTGGGCTATGCGGCATCTCGAAGCGCATGAAATGACGAGTAAAATGCACTGTTAAACTCCTAGGGTAGGGCAAACAGAGACCCGATTAGATCATTTTATATTATGGTTAATTTAAGAATTCAGCTAGATTCTATCACATTTGTTGAATTTACGTCGCTCCTATTTCAGATAGCGTACTGGGATAGGCGGCATCTTAAAGCGCGTGGAATGGCGAGTAAAATGCACTACTAATCTTCTATGATAGGGCAATCAGAGACCCGATTAGATCATTTTATATTTTGATTAATATAAGGTTTCAGGGAAATTCTATCACATTTGTTCAATTTACGTCGCTCCTATTTCAGATAGCGTATTGTGCTAAGCCGGATCTCAAAGCGCATGAAATGGCGACTAAAATGCACTGTTAAACTTCTGGGGTAGGGCAAACAGAGACCCGATTAGATCATTTTATATTATGGTTAATTTAAGAATTCAGCAAAATTCTATCACATTTGTTCAACTTTCGTCGCTCGTATTTCAGATAGCGTATTCGGCTAAGCGGCATCTCAAAGCGCATGAAATGGCGAGTATAATGCACTATTAAACTTCTAGGATAAGGCTAACAGATACCCGATTAGATCATTTTATATTACGGTTAATATAAGAATGCAGCGTAATTCTATCACATTGGTTCAAGTTACGTCGCTCCTATTTCAGATAGCGTACTGGGCTAGGCGGCATCTTAAAGCGCGTGGAATGGCGAGTAAAATGCACTACTAAACTTCTAGGGTAGGGCGAACAGAGACCCGATTAGATCATTTTACATTAAGGTTAATATAAGAATTCAGCGAAATTCTATCACATTTGTTCAATTTACGTCGCTCCTATTGCAGATAGCGTATTGGGTTAAGCGGCACCTCAAAGCGCATGAAATTGCGAGTAAAATGCACTATTAAACTTCTAGGGTAGAGCAAACAGAGACCCGATTAGATCATTTTATATTATGGTTAATATAAGAATTCAGCGAAATTCTATCACATTTGTTCAATTTGCGTCGCTCATATTTCAGATAGCGTATTGGGCTAAGCGGCATCTCAAAGCGCATGAAATGGCGGGTGAAATGCACTATTACACTTCTATGGTAGGGCGAACAGAGACCCGGTTGGATCATTTTACATTAAGGTTTATATAAGAATTCACGGAAATTCTATCACATTTGTTCAATTTACGTCGCTCCTATTTCAGATAGCGCATTGGGCTAAGCGGCATCTCAAAGCGCATGAAATGGCGCGTAAAATGCGCTATTAAACTTCTAGGATAAGGCAAACCGAGACCCGATTAGTTCATTTTATATTACGGTTAATATAAGAATTCAGCGTAATTCTATCTCATTTGTTCATCTTACGTCGCTCCTATTTCAGATAGCCGACTGACCTATGCGGCATCTCAAAGCGCGTGGAAGGGCGAGTAAAATGCACTACTAAACTTCTATGATAGAGCAATCAGAGACCCGATTAGATCATTTTATATTTTGTTTAATATAAGATTTCAGGGAAATTCTATCACATTTGTTCAATTTACGTCGCTGATATTTCAGATAGAGTATTGGGCTAAGCGGCATCTCAAAACGCAAGAAATGGTGAGTAAAATGCACTCTTAAACTTCTATGATAGGGCAATCAGAGACCCGATTAGATCATTTTATATTTTGGTTAATTTAAGAATTCAGCGAAATTCTATCACATTTGTTCAACGTACGTCGCTCCTATTTCAGATAGCGTACTGGGCTAGGCGGCATCTTAAAGCGCGTGGAATGGCGGGTAGAATGCGCTATTAAACTTCTATAGTAGGGCTATCAGAGACCCGATTAGATCATTTTATATTTTGGTTAATATAAGAATTCAGCGAAATTCTATCACATTTGTTCAACTTACGTCGCTGCTATTTCAGATAGCGTATTGGGCTAAGCGGCATCTCAAAGCGCATGAAATGACGAGTGAAATGCACTATTAAACTTCTAGGGTAGGGCAAACAGAGACCGGATAAGATCATTTTATATTATGGTTAATTTAAGAATTCAGCGAAACTCTATCACATTTGTTCAACTTACGTCGCTCCTATTTCAGATAGCGTACTGGGCTAGGCGGCATCTTAAAGCGCATGAAATTGCGAGTGAAATGCACAGCTAAACTTCTAGGGTAGGGCGAACAAAGGCCCGATTAGATCATTTTACATTAAGGTTAATATAAGAATTCAGGGAAATTCTATCACATTTGTTCAATTTACGTCGCTCCTATTTCAGATAGCGTATTGGGCTAAGCGGCATCTCAAAGCCCATGAAATGGCGAGTAAAATGCACTGTTAAACTTCTAGGGTAGGGCAAACAGAGACCCCATTGGATCATTTCATATTATGGTTTATTTAAGAATTCAGAAAAATTCTATCACATTTGTTCAATTTTCGTCGCTCCTATTTCTGATAGCTTATTGGGCTATGCGGCATCTCAAAGCGCATTAACTGACGAGTGAAATGCACTAGTAATCTTCTAGGGTAGGGCAAACAGAGACCCGATAAGACCATTTTATATTATGATTAATTTAAGAATTCAGCGAAACTCTATCACATTTGTTCAACTTACGTCGCTCCTATTTCAGATAGCGTACTGGGCTAGGCGGCATCTTAAAGCGCGTGGAATGGCGAGTAAAATGCACTATTAAAATTCTATGGTAGGGCAAACAGAGACTCGATTAGATCATTTTACATTAATGTTAATGAAAGAATTCAGCGAAATTCTATCACATTTGTTCAACTTACGTCGCTCCTATTTCAGATAGCGTATTGGGCTAAGCGGCACCTCAAAGCGCATGAAATGGCGAGTGAAATGCACTATTAGACTTCTATGGTAGGGCGAACAGAGACCCGATTGGATCATTTTACATTAAGGTTTATATAAGAATTCACGGAAATTCTATCACATTTGTTCAATTTACGTCGCTCCTATTTCAGATAGCGTACTGGGCTAGGCGGAATCTTAAAGCGCGTGGATTGGCGAGTAAAATGCACTATTAAACTTCTATGGTAGGGCTATCAGAGACCCGATTAGATCATTTTATATTTTGGTTAATATAAGAATTCAGCGAAATTCTATCACATTTGTTCAACTTACGTCGCTGCTATTTCAGATAGCGTATTGGGCTAAGCGGCATCTCAAAGCGCATGAAATGGCGAGTGAAATGCACTATTAGACTTCTATGGTAGGGCGAACAAAGGCCCGATTAGATCATTTTACATTAAGGTTAATATAAGAATTCAGGGAAATTCTATCACATTTGTTCAATTTACGTCGCTCCTATTTCAGATAGCGTATTGGTCTAAGCGCCATCTCAAAGCGCATGAAATTGCGAGTGAAATGCACTATTAAACTTCTAGGGTAGGGCGAACAGAGACCCGATTAGATCATTTTACATTAAGGTTAATATAAGTATTCAGCGAGATTCTATCACACTTGTTCAATTTACGTCGCTCCTATTTCAGATAGCGTATTGGGCTATGCGGCATATCAAAGCGCATGAAATGACGCGTGAAATGCACTATTATACATCTAGGGTAGGGTGAACAGAGACCCGAAGAGATCATTTTACATTAAGGTGAATATAAGAATGCAGCGTAATTCTGTCACATTTGTTCAACTTACGTCGCTCCTATTTCAGATAGCGTATTGGGTTAAGCGTCATCTCAAAGCGCATGAAATGACGAGTGAAATGCACTATTAAACTTCTAGGGTAGGGCGAACAGAGACCCGATTAGATCATTTTACATTAAGGTTAATATAAGTATTCAGCGAGATTCTATCACACTTGTTCAATTTACGTCGCTTCTATTTCAGACAGCGTACTGGGCTAGGCGGTATCTTAAAGCGCGTGGAATGGCGAGTGAAATGCACTATTAACCTTCTGTGATAGGGCAATCAGAGACCAGATTAGATCATTTTATACTTTGGTTAATATAAGAATTCTGCGAAATTCTATCACATTTGTTCAATTTACGTCGCTCCTATTTCAGATAGCGTATTGGGCTAAGCGGCATCTCAAAGCGCATGAAATGACGAGTGAAATGCACTATTAAACTTCTAGGGTAGGGCAAACAGGGACCCGATTAGATCATTTTATATCAAGGTTAATTTAAGAATTCAGCGAAATTCTATCACATTTGTTCAATTTACGTCGCTCCTATTTCAGATAGCGTATTGGGCTAAGCGGCATCTCAAAGCGCATGAAATGGCGTGTAAAATGCACGATTAAACTTCTAGGGTAGGGCAAACAGAGACCCGATTAGATCATTTTATATTTTGGTTAATATAAGAATTCAGCGAAATTCTGTCACATTCGTTCAATTTACGTCGCTCCTATTTCAGACAGCTTATTGGGTTTAGCGGCATCTCAAATCGCATGAAATGGCGAACAAAATGCACTATTAAACTTCTAGGCTAGGGCGAACAGAGACCAGATTAGATCATTTTATATTTTGGTTAATATAAGAATTCTGCGAAATTCTATCACATTTGTTCAAGTTACGTCGCTCCTATTTCAGATAGCGTACTGGGCTAGGCGGCATCTTAAAGCGCGTGGAATGGCGAGTAAAATGCACTATTAAACTTCTATGATAGGGCAATCAGAGACCCGATTAGATCATTTTATATTTTGGTTAATATAAGAATTCAACGAAATTCTATCACATTTGTAAAATTTACGTCGCTCCTATTACAGATAGCTTATTGGGCTTAGCGGCATCTCAAAGCGCATGAAATGACGAGTGAAATGCACTATTAAACTTCTGGGGTAGGGCAAACAGAGACCCGATTAGATCATTTTATATTATGGTTAATTTAAGAATTCAGCAAAATTCTATCACAGTTGTTCAATTTACGTGGCTCCTATTTCAGATAGCGTACTGGGCTAGGCGGCATCGTAAAGCGGGTGGAATGGCGAGTAGAATGCACTATTAAAATTCTATGGTAGGGCAAACAGAGACTCGATTAGATCATTTTACATTAATGTTAATGAAAGAATTCAGCGAAATTCTATCACATTTGTTCAACTTACGTCGCTCCTATTTCAGATAGCGTATTGGGCTAAGCGGCACCTCAAAGCGCATGAAATGGCGAGTGAAATGCACTATTAGACTTCTATGGTAGGGCGAACAGAGACCCGATTGGATCATTTTACATTAAGGTTTATATAAGAATTCACGGAAATTCTATCACATTTGTTCAATTTATGTCGCTCCTATTTCAGATAGCGGATTGGGCTAAGCGGCCTCTCAAAGCGCATGAAATGGCGCGTAAAATGCGCTATTAAACTTCTAGGATAAGGCAAACCGAGACCCGATTAGTTCATTTTATATTACGGTTAATATAAGAATTCAGCGTAATTCTATCTCATTTGTTCATCTTACGTCGCTCCTATTTCAGATAGCCTACTGACCTATGCGGCATCTTAAAGCGCGTGGAAGGGCGAGTAAAATGCACTACTAAACTTCTATGATAGAGCAATCAGAGACCCGATTAGATCATTTTATATTTTGTTTAATATAAGATTTCAGGGAAATTCTATCACATTTGTTCAATTTACGTCGCTCCTATTTCAGATAGCGTATTGGGCTAAGCGGCATCTCAAAGCGCATGAAATGGCGAGTGAAATGCACTATTAGACTTCTATGGTAGGGCGAACAGAGACCCGATTGGATCATTTTATATTATGGTTAATTTAAGAATTCAGCGAAATTCTAACACATTTGTTCAATTTACGTCGCTTCAATTTCAGATAGCGTATTGGGCTAAGCGGCATCTCAAAGCGCATGAAATGGCGAATAAAATGCACTATTAAACTTCTAGGCTAGGGCGAACAGAGACCCGAGCAGATCATTTTACATTATGGTTAATAAAAGAATTCAGCGTAATTCTATCACATTTGTTCAACTTACGTCGCTCGTATTTCAGATAGCGTATTGGGCTAAGCGGCATCTCAAAGCGCATGAAATGGCGAGTGAAATGCACTATTACACTTCTATGGTAGGGCGAACAGAGACCCGATTGGATCATTTTACATTAAGGTTAATATAAGAATTCACGGAAATTCTATCACATTTGTTCAATTTACGTCGCTCCTATTCCAGATAGCGTATTGGGCTAAGCGGCATCTCAAAGCACATGAAATGGCGAGCAAAATGCGATATTAAACTTCTAGGATAAGGCAAACAGAGACCCGATTAGATCATTTTATATTACGGTTAATATAAGAATTCAGCGTAATTCTATCACATTTGTTCAAGTTACGTCGCTCCTATTTCAGATAGCGTATTGGGCTATGCGGCATATAAAAGCGCATGAAATGACGCGTGAAATGCACTATTATACATCTAGGGTAGGGTGAACAGAGACCCGAAGAGATCATTTTACATTAAGGTGAATATAAGAATGCAGCGTAATTCTGTCACATTTGTTCAACTTACGTCGCTCCTATTTCAGATAGCGTATTGGGTTAAGCGTCATCTCAAAGCGCATGAAATGACGAGTGAAATGCACTATTAAACTTCTAGGGTAGGGCGAACAGAGACCCGATTAGATCATTTTACATTAAGGTTAATATAAGTATTCAGCGAGATTCTATCACACTTGTTCAATTTACGTCGCTTCTATTTCAGACAGCGTACTGGGCTAGGCGGTATCTTAAAGCGCGTGGAATGGCGAGTAAAATGCACTATTAACCTTCTGTGATAGGGCAATCAGAGACCAGATTAGATCATTTTATACTTTGGTTAATGTAAGAATTCAGCGAAATTCTATCACATTTGTTCAATTTACGTCGCTCCTATTTCAGATAGCGTATTGGGCTAAGCGGCATCTCAAAGCGCATGAAATGACGAGTGAAATGCACTATTAAACTTCTAGGGTAGGGCAAACAGGGACCCGATTAGATCATTTTATATCATGGTTAATTTAAGAATTCAGCGAAATTCTATCACATTTGTTCAATTTACGTCGCTCCTATTTCAGATAGCGTATTGGGCTAAGCGGCATCTCAAAGCGCATGAAATGGCGTGTAAAATGCACGATTAAACTTCTAGGGTAGGGCAAACAGAGACCCGATTAGATCATTTTATATTTTGGTTAATATAAGAATTCAGCGAAATTCTGTCACATTTGTTCAATTTACGTCGCTCCTATTTCAGACAGCTTATTGGGTTTAGCGGCATCTCAAATCGCATGAAATGGCGAACAAAATGCACTATTAAACTTCTAGGCTAGGGCGAACAGAGACCAGATTAGATCATTTTATATTTTGGTTAATATAAGAATTCTGCGAAATTCTATCACATTTGTTCAACTTACGTCGCTCCTATTTCAGATAGCGTACTGGGCTAGGCGGCATCTTAAAGCGCGTGGAATGGCGAGTAAAATGCACTATTAAACTTCTATGAGAGGGCAATCAGAGACCCGATTAGATCATTTTATATTTTGGTTAATATAAGAATTCAGCGAAATTCTATCACATTTGTAAAATTTACGTCGCTCCTATTACAGATAGCTTATTGGGCTTAGCGGCATCTCAAAGCGCATGAAATGACGAGTGAAATGCACTATTAAACTTCTAGGGTAGGGCAAACAGAGACCCGATTAGATCATTTTATATTATGGTTAATTTAAGAATTCAGCAAAATTCTATCACAGTTGTTCAATTTACGTCGCTCCTATTTCAGATAGCGTACTGACCTATGCGGCATCTTAAAGCGCGTGGAAGGGCGAGTAAAATGCACTACTAAACTTCTATGATAGAGCAATCAGAGACCCGATTAGATCCTTTTATATTTTGTTTAATATAAGATTTAAGGGAAATTCTATCACATTTGTTCAATTTACGTCGCTCCTATTTCAGATAGCGTATTGGGTTAAGCGGCTTCTCAAAGCGCATGAAATGGCGAGTAAAATGCACTATTAAACTTCTAGGGTAGTGCAAACAGAGACCCGATTAGATCATTTTATATTATGGTTAATTTAAGAATTCAGCAAAATTCTATCACATTTGTTCAATTTACGTCGCTCCTATTTCAGATAGCGTACTGGGCTAGGCGGCATCCTAAAGCGCGTGGAGTGTCGAGTAAAATGCACTATTAAACTTGTATGATAGGGCAATCAGAGACGCGATTAGATAATTTTATATTTTGGTTAATATAAGAATTCAGGGAAATTCTATCACATTTGTTCAATTTACGTCGCTCCTATTTCAGATAGCGTATTGGGCTAAGCGGCATCTCAAAGCGCATGAAATGACGAGTGAAATGCACTATTAAGCTTCTAGGGTAGGGCAATCAGAGACCCGATTAGATAATTTTATATTTTGGTTAATATAAGAATTCAACGAAATTCTATCACATTTGTTCAATTTACGTCGCCCCTATTTCAGATAGCGTATTGGGCTAGGCGGCATCCTAAAGCGCATGAAATGACGAGTGAAATGCACTATTAAACTTCTAGGCTAGGGCGAACAGAGACCCGATTAGATCATTTTACATTAAGGTTAATAAAAGTATTCAGGGAGATTCTATCACATTTGTTCAATTTACGTCGCTCCTATTTCAGACAGCGTACTGGGCTAGGCGGCATCTTAAAGCGTGTGGAATGGCGAGTAAAATGCACTATCAACCTTCTATGATTGGCAATCAAAGACCAGACTAGATCATTTTATACTTTGGTTAATATAAGAATTCAGCGTAATTCTATCACATTTGTTCAAGTTACGTCGCTCCTATTTCAGATAGCGTATTGGGCTATGCGGCATATAAAAGCGCATGAAATGACGCGTGAAATGCACTATTATACATCTAGGGTAGGGTGAACAGAGACCCGAAGAGATCATTTTACATTAAGGTGAATATAAGAATGCAGCGTAATTCTGTCACATTTGTTCAACTTACGTCGCTCCTATTTCAGATAGCGTATTGGGTTAAGCGTCATCTCAAAGCGCATGAAATGACGAGTGAAATGCACTATTAAACTTCTAGGGTAGGGCGAACAGAGACCCGATTAGATCATTTTACATTAAGGTTAATATAAGTATTCAGCGAGATTCTATCACACTTGTTCAATTTACGTCGCTTCTATTTCAGACAGCGTACTGGGCTAGGCGGTATCTTAAAGCGCGTGGAATGGCGAGTAAAATGCACTATTAACCTTCTGTGATAGGGCAATCAGAGACCAGATTAGATCATTTTATACTTTGGTTAATATAAGAATTCAGCGAAATTCTATCACATTTGTTCAATTTACGTCGCTCCTATTTCAGATAGCGTATTGGGCTAAGCGGCATCTCAAAGCGCATGAAATGACGAGTGAAATGCACTATTAAACTTCTAGGGTAGGGCAAACAGGGACCCGATTAGATCATTTTATATCATGGTTAATTTAAGAATTCAGCGAAATTCTATCACATTTGTTCAATTTACGTCGCTCCTATTTCAGATAGCGTATTGGGCTAAGCGGCATCTCAAAGCGCATGAAATGGCGTGTAAAATGCACGATTAAACTTCTAGGGTAGGGCAAACAGAGACCCGATTAGATCATTTTATATTTTGGTTAATATAAGAATTCAGCGAAATTCTGTCACATTTGTTCAATTTACGTCGCTCCTATTTCAGACAGCTTATTGGGTTTAGCGGCATCTCAAATCGCATGAAATGGCGAACAAAATGCACTATTAAACTTCTAGGCTAGGGCGAACAGAGACCAGATTAGATCATTTTATATTTTGGTTAATATAAGAATTCTGCGAAATTCTATCACATTTGTTCAAGTTACGTCGCTCCTATTTCAGATAGCGTACTGGGCTAGGCGGCATCTTAAAGCGCGTGGAATGGCGAGTAAAATGCACTATTAAACTTCTATGAGAGGGCAATCAGAGACCCGATTAGATCATTTTATATTTTGGTTAATATAAGAATTCAACGAAATTCTATCACATTTGTAAAATTTACGTCGCTCCTATTACAGATAGCTTATTGGGCTTAGCGGCATCTCAAAGCGCATGAAATGACGAGTGAAATGCACTATTAAACTTCTAGGGTAGGGCAAACAGAGACCCGATTAGATCATTTTATATTATGGTTAATTTAAGAATTCAGCAAAATTCTATCACAGTTGTTCAATTTACGTCGCTCCTATTTCAGATAGCGTACTGACCTATGCGGCATCTTAAAGCGCGTGGAAGGGCGAGTAAAATGCACTACTAAACTTCTATGATAGAGCAATCAGAGACCCGATTAGATCCTTTTATATTTTGTTTAATATAAGATTTAAGGGAAATTCTATCACATATGTTCAATTTACGTCGCTCCTATTTCAGATAGCGTATTGGGTTAAGCGGCTTCTCAAAGCGCATGAAATGGCGAGTAAAATGCACTATTAAACTTCTAGGGTAGTGCAAACAGAGACCCGATTAGATCATTTTATATTATGGTTAATTTAAGAATTCAGCAAAATTCTATCACATTTGTTCAATTTACGTCGCTCCTATTTCAGATAGCGTACTGGGCTAGGCGGCATCCTAAAGCGCGTGGAGTGTCGAGTAAAATGCACTATTAAACTTGTATGATAGGGCAATCAGAGACGCGATTAGATTATTTTATATTTTGGTTAATATAAGAATTCAGGGAAATTCTATCACATTTGTTCAATTTACGTCGCTCCTATTTCAGATATCGTATTGGGCTAAGCGGCATCTCAAAGCGCATGAAATGACGAGTGAAATGCACTATTAAGCTTCTAGGGTAGGGCAATCAGAGACCCGATTAGATCATTTTATATTTTGGTTAATATAAGAATTCAACGAAATTCTATCACATTTGTTCAATTTACGTCGCTCCTATTTCGGATAGCGTACTGGGCTAGGCGGCATCCTAAAGCGCATGAAATGACGAGTGAAATGCACTATTAAACTTCTAGGCTAGGGCGAACAGAGTCCCGATTAGATCATTTTACATTAAGGTTAATAAAAGTATTCAGGGAGATTCTATCACATTTGTTCAATTTACGTCGCTCCTATTTCAGACAGCGTACTGGGCTAGGCGGCATCTTAAAGCGTGTGGAATGGCGAGTAAAATGCACTATCAACCTTCTATGATTGGCAATCAAAGACCAGACTAGATCATTTTATACTTTGGTTAATATAAGAATTCAGCGAAATTCTATCACATTTGTTCAATTTACGTCGCTCCTATTTCAGACAGCTTATTGGGCTTAGCGGCATCTCAAATCGCATGAAATGGCGAACAAAATGCACTATTAAACTTCTAGGCTAGGGCGAACAGAGACCAGATTAGATCATTTTATATTTTGGTTAATATAAGAATTCTGCGAAATTCTATCACATTTGTTCAAGTTACGTCGCTCCTATTTCAGATAGCGTACTGGGCTAGGCGGCATCTTAAAGCGCGTGGAATGGCGAGTAAAATGCACTATTAAACTTCTATGATAGGGCAATCAGAGACCCGATTAGATCATTTTATATTTTGGTTAATATAAGAATTCAACGAAATTCTATCACATTTGTTCAATTTACGTCGCTCCTATTTCAGATAGCGTACTGGGCTAGGCGGCATCTTAAAGCGGGTGGAATGGCGAGTAGAATGCACTATTAAAATTCTATGGTAGGGCAAACAGAGACTCGATTAGATCATTTTACATTAATGTTAATAAAACTATTCAGCGAAATTCTATCACATTTGTTCAACTTACGTCGCTCCTATTTCAGATAGCGTATTGGGCTAAGCGGCACCTCAAAGCGCATGAAATGGCGAGTGAAATGCACTATTAGACGTCTATGGTAGGGCGAACAGAGACCCGATTGGATCATTTTACATTAAGGTTTATATAAGAATTCTCGGAAATTCTATCACATTTGTTCAATTTACGTCGCTCCTATTTCAGATAGCGTATTGGGCTAAGCGGCCTCTCAAAGCGCATGATATGGCGCGTTAAATGCGCTATTAAACTTCTAGGATAAGGCAAACGGAGACCCGATTAGTTCATTTTATATTACGGTTAATATAAGAATTCAGCGTAATTCTATCACATTTGTTCATCTTACGTCGCTCCTATTTCAGATAGCCTACTGACCTATGCGGCATCTTAAAGCGCGTGGAATGGCGAGTAAAATGCACTACTAATGTTCTATGATAGGGCAATCAGAGACCCGATTAGATCATTTTATATTTTGATTAATATAAGATTTCAGGGAAATTCTATCACATTTGTTCAATTTACGTCGCTCCTATTTCAGATAGCGTATTGGGCTAAGCCGGATCTCAAAGCGCATGAAATGGCGACTAAAATGCACTATTAAACTTCTAGGGTAGGGCAAACAGAGACCCGATTAGATCATTTTACATTAAGGTTAATATAAGGATTCACGGAAATTCTATCACATTTGTTCAATTTACATCGCTCCTATTTCAGATAGCGTACTGGGCTAGGCGGAATCTTAAAGCGCGTGGATTGGCGAGTAAAATGCACTATTAAACTTCTATGATAGGGCAATCAGAGACCCGATTAGATCATTTTATATTTTGATTAATATAAGATTTCAGGGAAATTCTATCACATTTGTTCAATTTACGTCGCTGATATTTCAGATAGCGTATTGGGCTAAGCGGCATCTCAAAGCGCATGAAATGGCGAGTGAAATGCACTATTAAACTTCTAGGATAAGGCAAACAGAGACCCGATTAGATCATTTTATATTACGGTTAATATAAGAATTCAGCGTAATTCTGTCACATTTGTTCAATTTACGTCGCTCCTATTTGAAATAGCTTATTGGGCTAAGCGGCATCTCAAAGCGCAAGAAATGGCGAGTAAAATGCACTATTAAACTTCTAGGGTAGGGCAAACAGAGACCCCATTAGATCATTTTATATTTTGGTTAATATAAGAATTCAGCGAAATTCTAACACATTTGTTCAATTTACGTCGTTCCTATTTCAGATAGCATACTGGGCTAGGCGGCATCTTAAAGCGCGTGGAATGGCGAGTAAAATGCACTATTAAACTTCTATGATAGGGCAATCAGAGACCCGATTAGATCATTTTATATTACGGTTAATATAAGAATGCAGCGAGATTCTCTCACATTTGTTCAATTTACGTCGCCGATATTTCAGATAGCGTATTGGGCTAAGCGGCATCTCAAAGCGCATGAAATGACGAGTGAAAGGCAATATTAAACTTCTAGGGTAGGACGAACAGAGACCCGAATAGATCATTTTATATTACGGTTAATATAAGAATTCAGGGAAATTCTATCACATTTGTTCAATTTACGTCGCTCCTGTTTCAGATAGCGTATTGGGCTAAGCGGCATCTCAAAGCGCATGAAATGACGAGTGAAATGCAATATTAAACTTCTAGGGTAGGGCGAACAGAGACCCGAATAGATCATTTTACATTAAGGTTAATATAAGAATTCAGGGAAATTCTATCACATTCGTTCAATTTACGTCGTTCCTATTTCAGCTATCGTACTGGGCTAGGCGGCATCTTAAAACGCGAAGAATGGCGAGTAAAATGCACTATTATACTTCTAGGGTAGGGCAAACAGAGACCCGATTAGATCATTTTATATTATGGTTAATTTTAGAATTCAGCGACATTCTATGACATTTGTTCAATTTACGTCGCTCCTATTGCAGATAGCGTTTTGGGCTAAGCGGCATTTCAAAGCGCATGAAATGGCGAGTAAAATGCACTTTTAAACTTCTAGGGTAGGGCAAACAGAGACCCGATTAGATCATTTCATATTATGGTTTATTTAAGAATTCAGAAAAATTCTATCACATTTTTCCAATTTTCGTCGCTCCTATTTCAGATAGCTTATTGGGCTAAGCGGCATCTCAAAGCGCATGAAATGACGAGTGAAATGCACTATTAATCTTCTAGGGTAGGGCAAACAGAGACCCGATTAGATCATTTTATATTACGGTTAATATAAGAATTCAGCGTAAATGTATCACATTTGTTCAACATACGTCGCTCCTATTTCGGATAGTGTACTGGGCTAGGCGGCATCTTAAAGCGCGTGGAAGGGCGAGTAAAATGCACTACTAAACTTCTATGATAGGGCAATCAGAGTCCCGTTTAGATCATTTTATATTTTGTTTAATATAAGATTTCAGGGAAATTCTATCACATTTGTTCAATTTACGTCGCTGATATTTCAGATAGAGTATTGGGCTAAGCGGCATCTCAAAACGCAAGAAATGGTGAGTAAAATGCACTCTTAAACTTCTATGATAGGGCAATCAGAGACCCGATTAGATCATTTTATATTTTGGTTAATTTAAGAATTCAGCGAAATTCTATCACATTTGTTCAATTTACGTCGCTCCCATTTCAGATAGCTTATTGGGCTAAGCTGCATCTCAAAGCGCAAGAAATGGCGAGTAAAATGCACTATTAAACTTCTAGGGTAGGGCAAACGGAGACCCGATTAGTTCATTTTATATTACGGTTAATATAAGAATTCAGCGTCATTCTATCACATTTGTTCAACTTACGTCGCTCCTATTTCAGATAGCGTACTGGGCTAGGCGGCATCTTAAAGCGCGTGGAATGGCGAGGAAAATGCACTATTAAACTTCTGGGGTAGGGCAATCAGAGACCCGATTAGATCATTTTATATTATGGTTAATTTAACAATTCTGCGAAATTCTATCACATTTGTTCAATTTACGTCGTTCCTATTTCAGATAGCATACTGGGCTGGGCGGCATCTTAAAGCGCGTGGAATGGCTAGTAAAACGCACTATTAAACTTCTAGGGTAGGGCGAACAAAGACCCGATTAGATCATTTTACATTAAGGTTAATATAAGAATTCAGGGAAATTCTATCACATTTGTTCAACATACGTCGCTCAGATTTCAGATAGTGTACTGGGCTAAGCGGCATCTTAAAATGCGTGGAAGCGCGAGTAAAATGCACTACTAAACTTCTATGATAGAGCAATCAGAGTCCCGTTTAGATCATTTTATATTTTGTTTAATATAAGATTTCAGGGAAATTCTATCACATTTGTTCAATTTACGTCCCTCCTATTTCAGATAGCGTATTGGGCTAAGCGGCATCTCAAAGCGCATGAAATGGCGAGTAAAATGCACTATTAAGCTTCTAGGGTAGGGCAATCAGAGACCCGATTAGATCATTTTATATTTTGGTTAATATAAGAATTCAACGAAATTCTATCACATTTGTTCAATTTACGTCGCTCCTATTTCGGATAGCGTACTGGGCTAGGCGGCATCCTAAAGCGCATGAAATGACGAGTGAAATGCACTATTAAACTTCTAGGCTAGGGCGAACAGAGTCCCGATTAGATCATTTTACATTAAGGTTAATAAAAGTATTCAGGGAGATTCTATCACATTTGTTCAATTTACGTCGCTCCTATTTCAGACAGCGTACTGGGCTAGGCGGCATCTTAAAGCGTGTGGAATGGCGAGTAAAATGCACTATCAACCTTCTATGATTGGCAATCAAAGACCAGACTAGATCATTTTATACTTTGGTTAATATAAGAATTCAGCGAAATTCTATCACATTTGTTCAATTTACGTCGCTCCTATTTCAGATAGCGTATTGGGCTATGCGGCATCTCAAAGCGCATGAAATGACGAGTGAAATGCACTATTATACATCTAGGGTAGGGTGAACAGAGACCCGAAGAGATCATTTTACATTAAGGTGAATATAAGAATTCAGCGAAATTCTATCACATTTGTTCAATTTACGTCGCTCCTATTTCAGATAGCGTACTGGGCTAGGCGGCATCTTAAAGCGGGTGGAATGGCGAGTAGAATGCACTATTAAAATTCTATGGTAGGGCAAACAGAGACTCGATTAGATCATTTTACATTAATGTTAATAAAACTATTCAGCGAAATTCTATCACATTTGTTCAACTTACGTCGCTCCTATTTCAGATAGCGTATTGGGCTAAGCGGCACCTCAAAGCGCATGAAATGGCGAGTGAAATGCACTATTAGACGTCTATGGTAGGGCGAACAGAGACCCGATTGGATCATTTTACATTAAGGTTTATATAAGAATTCACGGAAATTCTATCACATTTGTTCAATTTACGTCGCTCCTATTTCAGATAGCGTATTGGGCTAAGCGGCCTCTCAAAGCGCATGATATGGCGCGTTAAATGCGCTATTAAACTTCTAGGATAAGGCAAACGGAGACCCGATTAGTTCATTTTATATTACGGTTAATATAAGAATTCAGCGTAATTCTATCACATTTGTTCATCTTACGTCGCTCCTATTTCAGATAGCCTACTGACCTATGCGGCATCTTAAAGCGCGTGGAATGGCGAGTAAAATGCACTACTAATGTTCTATGATAGGGCAATCAGAGACCCGATTAGATCATTTTATATTTTGATTAATATAAGATTTCAGGGAAATTCTATCACATTTGTTCAATTTACGTCGCTCCTATTTCAGATAGCGTATTGGGCTAAGCCGGATCTCAAAGCGCATGAAATGGCGACTAAAATGCACTATTAAACTTCTAGGGTAGGGCAAACAGAGACCCGATTAGATCATTTTACATTAAGGTTAATATAAGGATTCACGGAAATTCTATCACATTTGTTCAATTTACATCGCTCCTATTTCAGATAGCGTACTGGGCTAGGCGGAATCTTAAAGCGCGTGGATTGGCGAGTAAAATGCACTATTAAACTTCTATGATAGGGCAATCAGAGACCCGATTAGATCATTTTATATTTTGATTAATATAAGATTTCAGGGAAATTCTATCACATTTGTTCAATTTACGTCGCTGATATTTCAGATAGCGTATTGGGCTAAGCGGCATCTCAAAGCGCATGAAATGGCGAGTGAAATGCACTATTAAACTTCTAGGATAAGGCAAACAGAGACCCGATTAGATCATTTTATATTACGGTTAATATAAGAATTCAGCGTAATTCTGTCACATTTGTTCAATTTACGTCGCTCCTATTTGAAATAGCTTATTGGGCTAAGCGGCATCTCAAAGCGCAAGAAATGGCGAGTAAAATGCACTATTACACTTCTAGGGTAGGGCAAACAGAGACCCCATTAGATCATTTTATATTTTGGTTAATATAAGAATTCAGCGAAATTCTAACACATTTGTTCAATTTACGTCGTTCCTATTTCAGATAGCATACTGGGCTAGGCGGCATCTTAAAGCGCGTGGAATGGCGAGTAAAATGCACTATTAAACTTCTATGATAGGGCAATCAGAGACCCGATTAGATCATTTTATATTACGGTTAATATAAGAATGCAGCGAGATTCTCTCACATTTGTTCAATTTACGTCGCCGATATTTCAGATAGCGTATTGGGCTAAGCGGCATCTCAAAGCGCATGAAATGACGAGTGAAAGGCAATATTAAACTTCTAGGGTAGGACGCACAGAGACCCGAATAGATCATTTTATATTACGGTTAATATAAGAATTCAGGGAAATTCTATCACATTTGTTCAATTTACGTCGCTCCTGTTTCAGATAGCGTATTGGGCTAAGCGGCATCTCAAAGCGCATGAAATGACGAGTGAAATGCAATATTAAACTTCTAGGGTAGGGCGAACAGAGACCCGAATAGATCATTTTAAATTAAGGTTAATATAAGAATTCAGGGAAATTCTATCACATTCGTTCAATTTACGTCGTTCCTATTTCAGCTATCGTACTGGGCTAGGCGGCATCTTAAAACGCGAAGAATGGCGAGTAAAATGCACTATTATACTTCTAGGGTAGGGCAAACAGAGACCCGATTAGATCATTTTATATTATGGTTAATTTTAGAATTCAGCGATATTCTATGACATTTGTTCAATTTACGTCGCTCCTATTGCAGATAGCGTATTGGGCTAAGCGGCATTTCAAAGCGCATGAAATGGCGAGTAAAATGCACTTTTAAACTTCTAGGGTAGGGCAAACAGAGACCCGATTAGATCATTTCATATTATGGTTTATTTAAGAATTCAGAAAAATTCTATCACATTTTTCCAATTTTCGTCGCTCCTATTTCAGATAGCTTATTGGGCTAAGCGGCATCTCAAAGCGCATGAAATGACGAGTGAAATGCACTATTAATCTTCTAGGGTAGGGCAAACAGAGACCCGATTAGATCATTTTATATTACGGTTAATATAAGAATTCAGCGTAAATGTATCACATTTGTTCAACATACGTCGCTCCTATTTCGGATAGTGTACTGGGCTAGGCGGCATCTTAAAGCGCGTGGAAGGGCGAGTAAAATGCACTACTAAACTTCTATGATAGGGCAATCAGAGTCCCGTTTAGATCATTTTATATTTTGTTTAATATAAGATTTCAGGGAAATTCTATCACATTTGTTCAATTTACGTCGCTGATATTTCAGATAGAGTATTGGGCTAAGCGGCATCTCAAAGCGCAAGAAATGGCGAGTAAAATGCACTATTAAACTTCTAGGGTAGGGCAAACAGACACCCAATAAGATCATTTTATATTATGGTTAATTCAAGAATTCAGCGAAACTCTATCACATTTATTCAATTTATGTCGCTCCTATTTCAGATAGCGTATTGGGCTAAGCGGCATCTCAAAGCGCATGAAATGGCGAGTAAAATGCACTATTAAACTTCTATGATAGGGCAATCAGAGACCCGATTAGATCATTTTATATTTTGGTAAATATAAGAATTCAGCGAAATTCTATCACATTTGTTCAATTTACGTCGTTCCTATTTCAGATAGCATACTGGTCTGGGCGGTATCTTAAAGCGCGTGGAATGGCGAGTAAAGCGCACTATTAAACTTGTAGGGTAGGGCGAACAAAGACCCGATTAGATCATTTTACATTAAGGTTAATATAAGAACTCAGGGAAATTCTATCACATTTGTTCAACTTACGTCGCTCATATTTCAGATAGTGTACTGGTCTAGGCGGCATCTTAAAGTGGATGGAAGCGCGAGTAAAATGCACTTCTAAACTTCTATGATAGAGCAATCAGAGTCCCGGTTAGATCATTTTATATTTTGTTTAATATAAGATTTCAGGGAAATTCTATCACATTTGTTCAATTTACGTCGCTCCTATTTCAGATAGCGTATTGGGCTAAGCGGCATCTCAAAGCGCATGAAATGACGAGAGAAATGCACTATTAAACTTCTTGGGTAGGGCGAACAGAGACCCGATTACATCATTTTATGTTATGGTTAATTTAAGAATTCGGCAAGATTCTATCACATTTGTACAACTTACGTCGCTCCTATTTCAGATAGCGTACTGGGCTAGGCGGCACCTTAAAGCGCGTGGAATGGCGAGTAAAATGCACTATTAAACTTCTATGATAGGGCAATCAGAGACCCGATTAGATCATTTTATATTTTGGTAAATATAAGAATTCAGCGAAATTCTATCAAGTTTGTTCAATTTACGTCGCTCCTATTTCAGATAGCTTATTGGGCTAAGCGGCATCACAAAGCGCATGAAATGACGAGTGAAATGCACTTTTAAACTTCTAGGGTAGGACAAACAGAGACCCGATTAGATCATTTTATATTATGGTTAACTTAAGAATTCAGCAAAATTTTATCACATTTGTTCAATTTACGTCGCTCCTATTTCAGATAGCGCACTGGGCAAGGCGGCATCTTAAACCGCGTGGAATGGCGAGTAAAATGCACTATTAAACTTCTATGATAGGGCAATCAGAGACCCGATTAGATCATTTTATATTACGGTTAATATAAGAATTCAGCGTAATTCTGTCACACTTGTTCAACTTACGTGGCTCCTATTTCAGATAGCGTACTGGGCTAGGCGGCAACTTAAAGCGCGTGGAATGGCGAGTAAAATGCACTATTAAACTTCTAAGCTAGGGCGAACAGAGACCCGATTAGATCATTTTACATTATGGTTAATAAAAGAATTCAGCGAAATTCTATCACATTTGTTCAATTTACGTCGCTCCTATTTCAGATAGCGTATTGGGCTAAGCGGCATCTCAAAGCGCATGAAATGGCGAATGAAATGCACTATTAAACTTCTAGGCCAGGGCGAACAGAGACCCGATTAGATCATTTTACATTATCGTTAATAAAAGAATTCAGCGAAATTCTAACACATTTGTTCAATTTACATCGCTCCTATTTCAGATAGCGTATTGGGCTAAGCGGCATCTCAAAGCGCATGAAATGACGAGTAAAATGCACTATTAAACTTCTAGGGTAGGGCAAACAGAGACCCGGTTAGATAATTTCATATTATAGTTAATTTAAGAATTCAGCGAAATTCTATCACATTTGTTCAATTTACGTCGCTCCTATTTCAGATTGCGTATTGGGCTAAGCGGCATCTCAAAGCGCAAGAAATGGCGAGTAAAATGCACTATTAAACTTCTAGGGTAGGGCATACAGACACCCAATAAGATCATTTTATATTATTGTTAATTCAAGAATTCAGCGAAACTCTATCACATTTATTCAATTTATGTCGCTCCTAGTTCAGATAGCGTATTGGGCTAAGCGGCATCGAAAAGCGCATGAAATGGCGAGTAAAATGCACTATTAAACTTCTAGGGTAGGGCAAACAGAGGCCCGATTAGATCAATTTATATTATGGTTAATTTAAGAATTCAGCAAAATTCTATCACATTTTTTCAATTTACGTCGTTCCTATTTCAGCTAGCGTACTGGGCTAGGCGGCATCTTAAAACGCGAAGAATGGCGAGTAAAATGCACTACTAAACTTATATGATAGGGCAATCAGAGACCCGATTAGATCATTTTATATTTTGGTTAATATAAGAATTCAGCGAAATTCTATTACATTTGTTCAATTTACGTCGCTCCTATTTCAGATAGCGTATTGTGCTGAGCGGCATCTCAAAGCGCATGAAATGACGAGTGAAAGGCAATATTAAACTTCTAGGGTAGGGCGAACAGAGACCCGAATAGATCATTTTACATTAATGTTAATATAAGAATTCAGGGAAATTCTATCACATTTGTTCAATTTACGTCGCTCGTATTTCAGATAGCGTATTGGGCTAAGCGGCATCTCAAAGCGCATGAAATGGCGAGTAAAATGCACTATTAAACTTCTAGGGTAAGGCAAACAGAGACCCGATTAGATCATTTTATATTATGGTTAATTTAAGAATTCAGCAAAATTCTATCACATTTGTTCAAGTTACGTCGCTCCTAGTTCAGATAGCGTACTGGGCTAGGCGGCATCTTAAATCGCGTGGAAGGGCGAGTAAAATGCACTACTAAACTTCTATGATAGGGCAATCAGAGTCCCGATTAGATCATTTTATATTTTGTTTACTATAAGATTTCAGGGAAATTCTATCACATTTGTTCAATTTACGTCGCTCCTATTTCAGATAGCGTATTGGGCTAAGCAGCATCTCAAAGCGCAAGAAATGGCGAGTAAAATGCACTACTAAACTTCTAGGGTAGGGCACACAGAGACCCGATTAGATCATTTTATATTATGGTTAATTTAAGAATTCAGCGAATTCCTATCACATTTGTTCAATTTACGTCGCTCCTATTTCAGATAGCGTATTGGGCTAAGCGGCATTTCAAAGCGCATGAAATGGCGAGTAAAATGCACTATTAAACTTCTAGGCTAGGGCGAACAGAGACCCGATTAGATCATTTTACATTATGGTTAATAAAAGAATTCAGCGAAATTCTATCACATTTGTTCAATTTACGTCGCTCCTATTTCAGATAGCGTATTGGGCTAAGCGGCATCTCAAAGCGCATGAAATGGCGAATGAAATGCACTATTAAACTTCTAGGCTAGGGCGAACAGAGACCCGATCAGTTCATTTCATATTATGGTTAATTTAAGAATTCAGCAAAATTCTATCACATTTGTTCAATTTACGTCGTTACTATTTCAGATAGCGTACTGGGCTCGGCGGCATCTTAAAGCACGTGGAATGGCCAGTGAAATGCACTACTAAACTTCTATGATAGGGCAATCAGAGACCCGATTAGATCATTTTATATTTTGGTTAATTTAAGAATTCAGCGAAATTCTATCACATTTGTTCAATTTACGTCGCTCCTATTGCCGATAGCGTATTGGGCTAAGCGGCATGTCGAAGCGCATGAAATGGCGAGTAAAATGCACTAGTAAACTTCTAGGGTAAGGCAAACAGAGACCCGATTAGATCATTTTATATTACGGTTAATATAAGAATTCAGCGTAAATGTATCACATTTGTTCAA
Organism: Macropis europaea; assembly: GCA_916610135.2. Classification (NCBI taxonomy): domain Eukaryota; kingdom Metazoa; phylum Arthropoda; class Insecta; order Hymenoptera; family Melittidae; genus Macropis; species Macropis europaea. Next base: position 239,455 of record CAKAJE020001925.1, read on the forward strand.
CATACGTCGCTCCTATTTCGGATAGTGTACTGGGCTAGGCGGCATCTTAAAGCGCGTGGAAGGGCGAGTAAAATGCACTACTAAACTTCTATGATAGGGCAATCAGAGTCCCGATTAGATCATTTTATATTTTGGTTAATTTAAGAATTCAGCGAAATTCTATCACATTTGTTCAATTTACGTCGCTCCCATTTCAGATAGCTTATTGGGCTAAGCTGCATCTCAAAGCGCAAGAAATGGCGAGTAAAATGCACTATTAAACTTCTAGGGTAGGGCAAACGGAGACCCGATTAGATCATTTTATATTATGGTTAATTTAACAATTCAGCGAAATTCTATCACATTTGTTCAATTTACGTCACTCCTATTTCAGATAGCTTATTGGGCTAAGCGGCATCTCAAAGCGCATGAAATGACGAGTGAAATGCACTATTAAACTTCTAGGGTAGGGCGAACAAAGACCCGATTAGATCATTTTACATTAAGGTTAATATAAGAATTCAGTGAAATTCTATCACATTTGTTCAACTTACGTCGCTCCTATTTCAGGTAGCGTACTGGGCTAGGCGGCATCTTAAAGCGCGTGGAATGGCGAGTAAAATGCACTATTAAACTTCTGGGGTAGGGCAATCAGAGACCCCATTAGATCATTTAAATTATGGTTAATTTAACAATTCTGCGAAATTCTATCACATTTGTCCAATTTACGTCGTTCCTATTTCAGATAGCATACTGGGCTGGGCGGCATCTTAAAGCGCGTGGAATGGCTAGTGAAACGCATTATTAAACTTCTAGGGTAGGGCGAACAAAGACCCGATTAGATCATTTTACATTAAGGTTAATATAAGAATTCAGGAAATTCTATCACATTTGTTCAACATACGTCGCTCAGATTTCAGATAGTGTACTGGGCTAAGCGGCATCTTAAAGTGCGTGGAAGCGCGAGTAAAAGGCACTACTAAACTTCTATGATAGAGCAATCAGAGTCCCGGTTAGATCATTTTATATTTTGTTTAATATAAGATTTCAGGGAAATTCTATCACATTTGTTCAATTTACGTCGCTCCTATTTCAGATAGCGTATTGGGCTAAGCCGCATCTCAAAGCGCATGAAATGACGAGAGAAATGCCCTATTAAACTTCTTGGGTAGGGCGAACAGAGAGCCGATTACATCATTTTATATTATTGTTAATTTAATAATTCGGCAAAATTCTATCACATTTGTTCAATTTACGTCCCTCCTATTTCAGATAGCGTATTGGGCTAAGCGGCATCTCAAAGCGCATGAAATGGCGAGTAAAATGCACTATTAAACTTCTAGGGTAGGGCAATCAGAGACCCGATTAGATCATTTTATATTATGTTTAATTTAAGAATTCAGCAAAATTCTATCACATTTGTTCAATTTACGTCGTTCCTATTTCAGATAGCATACTGGTCTGCGCGGCATCTTAAAGCGCGTGGAATGGCGAGTAAAGCGAACTATTAAACTTCTAGGATAAGGCAAACAGAGACCCGATTAGATCATTTTATATTACGGTTAATATAAGAATTCAGGGAAATTCTATCACATTTGTTCAACTTACGTCGCTCATATTTCAGATAGTGTACTGGGCTAGGCGGCATCTTAAAGTGGGTGGAAGCGCGAGTAAAATGCACTACTAAACTTCTATGATAGAGCAATCAGAGTCCCGGTTAGATCATTTTATATTTTGTTTAATATAAGATTTCAGGGAAATTCTATCACATTTGTTCAATTTACGTCGCTCCTATTTCAGATAGCGTATTGGGCTAAGCGGCATCTCAAAGCGCATGAAATGACGAGAGAAATGCACTATTAAACTTCTTGGGTAGGGCGAACAGAGACCCGATTACATCATCTTATGTTATGGTTAATTTAAGAATTCGGCAAAATTCTATCACATTTGTACACCTTACGTTGCTCCTATTTCAGATAGCGTACTGGGCTAGGCGGCACCTTAAAGCGCGTGGAATGGCGAGTAAAATGCACTATTAAACTTCTATGATAGGGCAATCAGAGACCCGATTAGATCATTTTATATTTTGGTAAATATAAGAATTCAGCGAAATTCTATCACGTTTGTTCAATTTACGTCGCTCCTATTTCAGATAGCTTATTGGGCTAAGCGGCATCACAAAGCGCATGAAATGACGAGTGAAATGCACTTTTAAACTTCTAGGGTAGGGCAAACAGAGACCCGATTAGATCATTTTATATTATGGTTAACTTAAGAATTCAGCAAAATTTTATCACATTTGTTCAATTTACGTCGCTCCTATTTCAGATAGCGTACTGGGCAAGGCGGCATCTTAAACCGCGTGGAATGGCGAGTAAAATGCACTATTAAACTTCTATGATAGGGCAATCAGAGACCCGATTAGATCATTTTATATTACGGTTAATATAAGGACTCAGCGTAATTCTGTCACACTTGTTCAACTTACGTGGCTCCCATTTCAGATAGCGTACTGGGCTAGGCGGCAACTTAAAGCGCATGAAATGACGAGTAAAATGCACTATTAAACTTCTAGGGTAGGGCAAACAGACACCCGATAAGATCATTTTATATTATGGTTAATTTAAGAATTCAGCAAAATTCTATCACATTTGTTCAATTTACGTCGTTCCTATTTCAGATAGCGTACTGGGCTAGGCGGCATCTTAAAGCGCGTGGAACGGCGAGTAAAATGCACTATTAAACTTCTATGATAGGGATATCAGAGACCCGATTAGATCATTTTATATTATGGTTAATATAAGAATTCAGCGTAATTCTATCACATTTGTTCAACTTACGTCGCTCCTATTTCAGATAGCGTATCGGGCTAGGCGGCATCTCAAAGCGCATGAAATGGCGAGTAAAATGCACTATTAAACTTCTAGGGTAGGGCAAACAGACACCCGATAAGTTCATTTTATATTATGGTTAATTCAAGAATTCAGCGAAACTCTATCACATTTGTTCAATTTACGTCGCTCCTATTTCAGATAGCGTATTGCGCTTAGCGGCACCTCAATGCGCATGAAATGGCGAGTAAAATGCACTATTAAACTTCTATGATAGGGCTATCAGAGACCCGATTAGATCATTTTATATTTTGGTTAATATAAGAATTCAGCGAAATTCTATCACATTCGTTCAATTTACGTCGCTGATATTTCAGATAGCGTATTGGGCTAAGCGGCATCTCAAAGCGCAAGAAATGGCGAGTAAAATGCACTATTAAACTTCTAGGGTAGAGCAAACAGACACCCAGTAAGATCATTTTATATTATGGTTAATTCAAGAATTCAGCGAAACTCTATCACATTTATTCAATTTATGTCGCTCCTATTTCAGATAGCGTATTGGGCTATGCGGCATCTCAAAGCGCATGAAATGGCGAGTAAAATGCACTATTAAACTTCTATGATAGGGCAATCAGAGACCCGATTAGATCATTTTATATTTTGGTAAATATAAGAATTCAGCGAAATTCTATCACATTTGTTCAATTTACGTCGTTCCTATTTCAGGTAGCATACTGGGCTGGGCGACATCTTAAAGCGCGTGGAATGGCGAGTAAAACGCACTATTAAACTTCTAGGGTAGGGCGAACAAAGACCCGATTAGATCATTTTACATTAAGGTTAATATAAGAATTCAGGGAAATTCTATCACATTTGTTCAACATACGTCGCTCATATTTCAGATAGTGTACTGGGCTAAGGGGCATCTTAAAGTGCGTAGAAGCGCGAGTAAAATGCACTACTAAACTTCTATGATAGAGCAATCAGAGTCCCGTTTAGATCATTTTATATTTTGTTTAATATAAGATTTCAGGGAAATTCTATCACATTTGTTCAATTTACGTCGCTCATATTTCAGATAGCGTATTGGGCTAAGCGGCATCTCAAAGCGCATGAAATGGCGAGTAAAATGCACTATTATACTTCTAGGGTAGGGCAAACAGAGACCCGATTAGATCATTTTATATTATGGTTAATTTAAGAATTCAGCAAAATTCTATCACATTTGTTCAAGTTACGTCGCTCCTATTTCAGACAGCGTACTGGGCTAGGCGGCATCTTAAATCGCGTGGAAGGGCGAGTAAAATGCACTACTAAACTTCTATGATAGGGCAATCAGAGTCCCGATTAGATCATTTTATATTTTGTTTACTATAAGATTTCAGGGAAATTCTATCACATTTGTTCAATTTACGTCGCTCCTATTTCAGATAGCGTATTGGGCTAAGCAGCATCTCAAAGCGCAAGAAATGGCGAGTAAAATGCACTATTAAACTTCTAGGGTAGGGCACACAGAGACCCGATTAGATCATTTTATATTATGGTTAATTTAAGAATTCAGCGAAACCCTATCACATTTGTTCAATTTACGTCGCTCCTATTTCAGATAGCGTATTGGGCTAAGCGGCATCTCAAAGCGCATGAAATGGAGAGTAAAATGCACTATTAAACTTCTAGGCTAGGGCGAACAGAGACCCGATCAGTTCATTTCATATTATGGTTAATTTAAGAATTCAGCAAAATTCTATCACATTTGTTCAATTTACGTCGTTACTATTTCAGATAGCGTACTGGGCTCGGCGGCATCTTAAAGCGCGTGGAATGGCGAGTGAAATGCACTACTAAACTTCTATGATAGGGCAATCAGAGACCCGATTAGATCATTTTATATTTTGGTTAATTTAAGAATTCAGCGAAATTCTATCACATTTGTTCAATTTACGTCGCTCCTATTTCAGATAGTGTACTGGGCTAGGCGGCATCTTAAAGCGCGTGGAAGGGCGTGTAAAATGCACTACTAAACTTCTACGAGAGGGCAATCAGAGTCCCGTTTAGATCATTCTATATTTTGTTTAATATAAGATTTCAGGGAAATTCTATCACATTTGCTCAATTTACGTCGCTCCTATTTCAGAAAGCGTATTGGGCTAAGCGGCATCTCAAAACGCATGAAATGGCGAACAAAGTGCACTATTAAACTTCTAGGATAGGGCAATCAGAGACCCGATTAGATCATTTTATATTTTGGTTAATATAAGAATTCAGCGAAATTCTATCACATTTGTTCAATTTACGTCGCTCCTATTTCAGATAGCGAACTCGGCTAAGCGGCATCTCAAAGCGCATGAAGTGGCGAATAAAATGCACCATTAAACTTGTAGGCTAGGGCGAACAGAGACCCGATCAGATCATTTTACATTATGGTTAATAAAAGAATTCAGCGAAATTCTATCACATTTGTGCAACTTCTGTCGCTCCTATTTCAGATAGCGTATTGGGCTACGCGGCATCTCAAAGCGCATGAAATGGCGAGCAAAATGCACAATTAAACTTCTAGGCTAGGGCGAACAAAGACCCGATTAGATCATTTTACATTAAGGTTAATATAAGAATTCAGCGAAATTCCATCACATTTGTCCAATTTACGTCGTTCCTATTTCAGATAGCATACTGGGCTGGGCGGCATCTTAAAGCGCGTGGAATGGCTAGTAAAACGCACTATTAAACTTCTAGGGTAGGGCGAACAAAGACCCGATTAGATCATTTTACATTAAGGTTAATATAAGAATTCAGGGAAATTCTATCACATTTGTTCAACATACGTCGCTCAGATTTCAGATAGTGTACTGGGCTAAGCGGCATCTTAAAGTGCGTGGAAGCGCGAGTAAAATGCACTACTAAACTTCTATGATAGAGCAATCAGAGTCCCGTTTAGATCGTTTTATATTTTGTTTAATATAAGATTTCAGGGAAATTCTATCACATTTGTTCAATTTACGTCGCTCCTATTTCAGACAGCGTATTGGGCTAAGCGGCATCTCAAAGCGCATGAAATGACGAGAGAAATGCACTATTAAACTTCTTGGGTAGGGCGAACAGAGACCCGATTACATCATCTTATGTTATGGTTAATTTAAGAATTCGGCAAAATTCTATCACATTTGTACAACTTACGTTGCTCCTATTTCAGATAGCGTACTGGGCTAGGCGGCACCTTAAAGCGCGTGGAATGGCGAGTAAAATGCACTATTAAACTTCTATGATAGGGCAATCAGAGACCCGATTAGATCATTTTATATTTTGGTAAATATAAGAATTCAGCGAAATTCTATCACGTTTGTTCAATTTACGTCGCTCCTATTTCAGATAGCTTATTGGGCTAAGCGGCATCACAAAGCGCATGAAATGACGAGTGAAATGCACTTTTAAACTTCTAGGGTAGGGCAAACAGAGACCCGATTAGATCATTTTATATTATGGTTAACTTAAGAATTCAGCAAAATTTTATCACATTTGTTCAATTTACGTGGCTCCTATTTCAGATAGCGTACTGGGCAAGGCGGCATCTTAAACCGCGTGGAATGGCGAGTAAAATGCACTATTAAACTTCTATGATAGGGCAATCAGAGACCCGATTAGATCATTTTATATTACGGTTAATATAAGAACTCAGCGTAATTCTGTCACACTTGTTCAACTTACGTGGCTCCCATTTCAGATAGCGTACTGGGCTAGGCGGCAACTTAAAGCGCGTGGAATGGCGAGTAAAATGCACTATTAAACTTCTATGATAGGGCAATCAGAGATCCGATTAGATCATTTTATATTTTGGTTAATATAAGAATTTAGCGAAATTCTATCACATTTGTTCAATTTACGTCGCTCCTATGTCAGATAGCGTATTGGGCTAAGCGGCATCTCAAAGTGCATGAAATGGCGAGTAAAATGCACTATTAAACTTCTAGGGTAGGGCAATCAGAGACCCGATTAGATCATTTTATATTATGGTTAATTTAAGAATTCAGCAAAATTCTATCACATTTGTTCAATTTACGTCGTTCCTATTTCAGATAGCGTACTGGGCTAGGCGGCATCTTAAAGCGCGTGGAACGGCGAGTAAAATGCACTATTAAACTTCTATGATAGGGCTATCAGAGACCCGATTAGATCATTTTATATTATGGTTAATATAAGAATTCAGCGTAATTCTATCACATTTGTTCAACTTACGTCGCTCCTATTTCAGATAGCGTACCGGGCTAGGCGGCATCTCAAAGCGCATGAAATGGCGAGTAAAATGCACTATTAAACTTCTAGGGTAGGGCAAACAGACACCCGATAAGATCATTTTATATTATTGTTAATTCAAGAATTCAGCGAAACTCTATCACATTTGTTCAATTTACGTCGCTCCTATTTCAGATAGCGTATTGCGCTTAGCGGCATCTCAATGCGCATGAAATGGCGAGTAAAATGCACTATTAAACTTCTATGATAGGGCTATCAGAGACCCGATTAGATCATTTTATATTTTGGTTAATATAAGAATTCAGCGAAATTCTATCACATTCGTTCAATTTACGTCGCTGATATTTCAGATAGCGTATTGGGCTAAGCGGCATCTCAAAGCGCAAGAAATGGCGAGTAAAATGCACTATTAAACTTCTAGGGTAGAGCAAACAGACACCCAATAAGATCATTTTATATTATGGTTAATTCAAGAATTCAGCGAAACTCTATCACATTTATTCAATTTATGTCGCTCCTATTTCAGATAGCGTATTGGGCTATGCGGCATCTCAAAGCGCATGAAATGGCGAGTAAAATGCACTATTAAACTTCTATGATAGGGCAATCAGAGACCCGATTAGATCATTTTATATTTTGGTAAATATAAGAATTCAGCGAAATTCTATCACATTTGTTCAATTTACGTCGTTCCTATTTCAGATAGCATACTGGGCTGGGCGGCATCTTAAAGCGCGTGGAATGGCGAGTAAAACGCACTATTAAACTTGTAGGGTAGGGCGAACTAAGACCCGATTAGATCATTTTACATTAAGGTTAATATAAGAACTCAGGGAAATTCTATCACATTTGTTCAACTTACGTCGCTCATATTTCAGATAGTGTACTGGGCTAGGCGGCATCTTAAAGTGGATGGAAGCGCGAGTAAAATGCACTACTAAACTTCTATGATAGAGCAATCAGAGTTCCGGTTAGATCATTTTATACTATGGTTAACTTAAGAATTCAGCAAAATTCTATCACATTTGTTCAAGTTACGTCGCTCCTATTTCAGATAGCGTATTGAGCTAAGCGGCATCTCAAAGCGCATGAAATGGCGAATAAAATGCCCTATTAAACTTCTAGGCTATGGCGAACAGAGACCCGATTAGATCATTTTACATTATGGTTCATAAAAGAATTCAGCGAAATTCTATCACATTTGTTCAATTTTCGTCGCTCCTATTTCAGATAGCGTATTGGGCGAAGCGGCATCTCAAAGCGCATGAAATGGCGAATAAAATGCACTATTAAACTTCTAGGGTAGGGCAAACAGAGACCCAATTAGATCATTTTATATTATAGTGAATTTAAGAGTTCAGCGAAATTCTCTCACATTTGTTCAATTTACGTCGTTACTAATTCAGATAGCGTACTGGGCTAGGCGGCATCTTAAATCGCGTGGAAGGGCGAGTAAAATGCACTACTAAACTTCTATGATAGGGCAATCAGAGTCCCGATTAGATCATTTTATATTTTGTTTACTATAAGATTTCAGGGAAATTCTATCACATTTGTTCAATTTTCGTCGCTCCTATTTCAGATAGGGTACTGGGCTAGGCGGCATCTTAAAGCGCGTGGAATGGCGAGTAAAATGCACTACTTAACTTCTATGATAGGGCAATCAGAGACCTGATTAGATCATTTTATATTTTGTTTAATATAAGATTTCAGGGAAATTCTATCACATTTGTTCAATTTACGTCGCTCCTATTTCAGTTAGCGTATTCGGCTAAGCGGCATCTCAAAGCGCATGAAATGACGAGTCAAATGCACTATTAAACTTCTAGGGTAGGGCAAACAGAGACCCGAATAGATCATTTTACATTATGGTTAATAAAAGAATTCAGCGAAATTCCATCACATTTGTTCAACTTACGTCGCTCCTATTTCAGATAGCGTATTGGGCTAAGCGGCATCTCAAAGCGCATGAAATGGCGAGTAAAATGCACTATTAAACTTCTAGCGTAGGGCAAACAGAGACCAGATTAGATCATTTTATATTATGGTTAATTTAAGAATTCAGCAAAATTCTATCACATTTGTTCAATTTACGTCGTTACTATTTCAGATAGGGTACTGGGCTCGGCGGCATCTTAAAGCGCGTGGAATGGCGAGTGAAATGCACTATTAGACTTCTACGGTAGGGCGAACAGAGACCCTATTAGATCATTTTATATTATGGTTAATTTAAGAATTCAGCAAAATTCTATCACATTTGTTCAATTTACGTCGCTCCTATTTCAGTTAGCGTATTCGGCTAAGCGGCATCTCAAAGCGCATGAAATGGCGAGTAAAATGCACTATTAAAGTTCTAGGGTAGGGCAAACAGAGACCCGATAAGATCATTTTATATTATGGTTAATTTAAGAATTCAGCGAAATTCTATCACATTTGTTCAATTTACGTCGCTCCTATTTCAGATAGCGTATTGGGATAAGCGGCATCTGAAAGCGCATGAAATGGCGAGTAAAATGCACTATTAATCTTCTAGGCTAGGGCAAACAAAGACCCGATTAAATCATTTTATATTATGGTTAATTTACGAATTCAGCGAAATTCTATCACATTTATTCAATTTACGTCGCTCCTATTTCAGATAGCGTATTGGGATATGCGGCATCTCAAAGCGCATGAAATGGCGAGTAAAATGCACCCTTAAACTTCTAGGATAAGACAAACAGAGACCCGATTAGATCATTTTATATTACGGTTAATAAAAGAATTCAGCGAAATTCTATCACATTTGTTCAACTTCTGTCGCTCCTATTTCAGATAGCTTATTGGGCTTAGCGGCATCTCAAAGCGCATGAAGTGGCGAATAAAATGCACTATTAAACTTGTAGGCTAGGGCGAACAGAGACCCGATCAGATCATTTTACATTATGGTTAATAAAAAAATTCAGCGAAATTCTATCACATTTGTTCAACTTCTGTCGCTCCTATTTCAGATAGCGTATTGGGCTAAGCGGCATCTCAAAGCGCATGAAACGGCGAGTAAAATGCACTATTAAACTTCTAGGGTAGGTCAGACAGAGTCCCGATGAGATCATTTTATATTATGGTTAATTTAAGAATTCAGCGAAATTCTATCACATTTGTTCAATTTACGTCGCTCCTATTTCAGATAGCATACTGGGCTAGGCGGCATCTTAAAGCGCGTGGAATGGCGAGTAAAATGCACTACTAAACTTCTACGATAGGGCAATCAGAGACCCGATTAGATCATTTTATATTTTTGTTAATATAAGAATTCAGCGAAATTCTATCACATTTGTTCAATTTACGTCGCTCCTATTTCAGATAGCTTATAGGGCTTAGCGGCATCTCAAAGCGCATGAAATGGCGAGTAAAATGCACTATTAAACTTCTAGGATAAGGCAAACAGAGAACCGATTAGATCATTTTATATTACGGTTTATATAAGAATTCAGCGTAATTCTATCACATTTGTTCAACTTACGTCGCTCCTATTTCAGATAGCGTACTGGGCTAGGCGGCATCTTAAAGCGCGTGGAATGGCGAGTAAAATGCACTACTTAACTTCTATGATAGGGCAATCAGAGACCTGATTAGATCATTTTATATTTTGTTTAATATAAGATTTCAGGGAAATTCTATCACATTTGTTCAATTTACGTCGCTCCTATTTCAGTTAGCGTATTCGGCTAAGCGGCATCTCAAAGCGCATGAAATGACGAGTGAAATGCACTATTAAACTTCTAGGGTAGGGCAAACAGAGACCCGAATAGATCATTTTACATTATGGTTAATAAAAGAATTCAGCGAAATTCCATCACATTTGTTCAACTTACGTCGCTCCTATTTCAGATAGCGTATTGGGCTAAGCGGCATCTCAAAGCGCATGAAATGGCGAGTAAAATGCACTATTAAACTTCTAGCGTAGGGCAAACAGAGACCCGATTAGATCATTTTATATTATGGTTAATTTAAGAATTCAGCAAAATTCTATCACATTTGTTCAATTTACGTCGTTACTATTTCAGATAGGGTACTGGGCTCGGCGGCATCTTAAAGCGCGTGGAATGGCGAGTGAAATGCACTATTAGACTTCTATGGTAGGGCGAACAGAGACCCGATTAGATCATTTTATATTATGGTTAATTTAAGAATTCAGCAAAATTCTATCACATTTGTTCAATTTACGTCGCTCCTATTTCAGTTAGCGTATTCGGCTAAGCGGCATCTCAAAGCGCATGAAATGGCGAGTAAAATGCACTATTAAAGTTCTAGGGTAGGGCAAACAGAGACCCGATAAGATCATTTTATATTATGGTTAATTTAAGAATTCAGCGAAATTCTATCACATTTGTTCAATTTACGTCGCTCCTATTTCAGATAGCGTATTGGGATAAGCGGCATCTGAAAGCGCATGAAATGGCGAGTAAAATGCACTATTAAACTTCTAGGCTAGGGCAAACAAAGACCCGATTAAATCATTTTATATTATGGTTAATTTACGAATTCAGCGAAATTCTATCACATTTATTCAATTTACGTCGCTCCTATTTCAGATAGCGTATTGGGATATGCGGCATCTCAAAGCGCATGAAATGGCGAGTAAAATGCACCCTTAAACTTCTAGGATAAGACAAACAGAGACCCGATTAGATCATTTTATATTACGGTTAATAAAAGAATTCAGCGAAATTCTATCACATTTGTTCAATTTCTGTCGCTCCTATTTCAGATAGCTTATTGGGCTTAGCGGCATCTCAAAGCGCATGAAGTGGCGAATAAAATGCACTATTAAACTTGTAGGCTAGGGCGAACAGAGACCCGATCAGATCATTTTACATTATGGTTAATAAAAAAATTCAGCGAAATTCTATCACATTTGTTCAACTTCTGTCGCTCCTATTTCAGATAGCGTATTGGGCTAAGCGGCATCTCAAAGCGCATGAAACGGCGAGTAAAATGCACTATTAAACTTCTAGGGTAGGTCAGACAGAGTCCCGATGAGATCATTTTATATTATGGTTAATTTAAGAATTCAGCGAAATTCTATCACATTTGTTCAATTTACGTCGCTCCTATTTCAGATAGCATACTGGGCTAGGCGGCATCTTAAAGCGCGTGGAATGGCGAGTAAAATGCACTACTAAACTTCTACGATAGGGCAATCAGAGACCCGATTAGATCATTTTATATTTTTGTTAATATAAGAATTCAGCGAAATTCTATCACATTTGTTCAATTGACGTCGCTCCTATTTCACATAGCTTATAGGGCTTAGCGGCATCTCAAAGCGCATGAAATGGCGAGTGAAATGCACTATTAAACTTCTAGGCTAGGGCGAACAGAGACCCGATTAGATCATTTTACATTTTGGTTAATAAAAGAATTCAGCGAAATTCTATCACATTTGTTCAATTTACGTCGCTCCTATTTCAGATAGCATATTGGGCTAAGCGGCATCTCAAAGCGCATGAAATGACGAGTGAAATGCACTATTAAACTTCTAGGATAACGCAAACAGAGACCCGATTAGATCATTTTATATTATGGTTAATTTAAGAATTCAGCGAAATTCTATCACATTTGTTCAATTTACGTCGCTCCTATTTCAGATAGCATACTGCGCAAGGCGGCTTCTTAAAGCGCGTGGAATGGCGAGTAAGACGCGCTGTTAAACTTCTAGAATAAGGCAAACAGAGACCCGATTAGATCATTTTATATTACGGTTAATATAAGAATGCAGCGTAATTCCAGCACATTTGTTCAACTTACGTCGCTCCTATTTCAGATAGCGTACTGGGCTAGGCTGCATCTCAAAGCGCATGAAATAGCGAGTGAAATGCACTATTAGACTTCTATGGTAGGGCGAACAGAGGCCCGTTTAAATCATTTTACATTAAGGTTAATATAGGTATTCACGGAAATTCTATCACATTTGTTCAATTTACGTCGCTCCTATTTCAGATAGCGTACTCGGCTAGGCGGCATCTCAAAGCGCATGAAATGGCGACTAAAATGCACTATTAAACTTCTAGGCTAGGGCGAACAGAGACCCGATTAGATCATTTTACATTTTGGTTAATAAAAGAATTCAGCGAAATTCCATCACATTTGTTCAATTTACGTCGCTCCTATTTCAGATAGCATATTGGGCTAAGCGGCATCTCAAAGCGCATGAAATGACGAGTGAAATGCACTATTAAAATTCTATGATAGGGCAATCAGAGACCCGATTAGATCATTTTATATTATGGTTAATTTAAGAATTCAGCAAAATTCTATCACATTTGTTCAATTCACGTCGCTCCTATTTCAGATAGCGTACTGGGCTAGGCGGCATCTTAAAGCGCGTGGAATGTCAAGTAAACTGCACTATTAAATTTCTATGATAGGGAAATCAGAGACCCGATTAGATCATTTTATATTTTGGTTAACATAAGAATTCAGCGAAATTCTGTCACATTTGTTCAATTTACGTCGCTCCTATTACAGATAGCTTATTGGGCTTAGCAGCATCACAAAGCGCATGAAATGACGAGTGAAATGCACTATTAAACTTCTATGATAGGGCAATCAGAGACCCGATTAGATCATTTTATATTTTGGTTAATATAAGAATTCACCGAAATTCTATCACATTTGTTCAATTTACGTCGCTCCTATTTCAGATAGCGAACTCGGCTAAGCGGCATCTCAAAGCGCATGAAGTGGCGAATAAAATGCACCATTAAACTTGTAGGCTAGGGCGAACAGAGACCCGATCAGATCATTTTACATTATGGTTAATAAAAGAATTCAGCGAAATTCTATCACATTTGTGCAACTTCTGTCGCTCCTATTTCAGATAGCGTATTGGGCTAAGCGGCATCTCAAAGCGCATGAAATGGCGAGCAAAATGCACAATTAAACTTCTAGGGTAGGTCAAACAGAGTCCCGATGAGATCATTTTATATTATGGTTAATTTAGGAATTCAGCGAAATTCTATCACATTTGTTCAATTTACGTCGCTCCTATTTCAGATAGCATACTGGGCTAGGCGGCATCTTAAAGCGCGTGGAATGGCGAGTAAAATGCACTACTAAACTTCTATGATAGGGCAATCAGAGACCCGATTAGATCATTTTATATTTTGGTTAATATAAGAGTTCAGGGAAATTCTATCACATTTGATCAATTTACGTCGCTCCTATTTCAGATAGCTTATTGGGCTTAGCGGCATCTCAAAGCGCATGAAGTGGCGAATAAAATGCACTATTAAACTTGTAGGCTAGGGCGAACAGAGACCCGATCAGATCATTTTACATTATTGTTAATAAAAAAATTCAGCGAAATTCTATCACATTTGTTCAACTTCTGTCGCTCCTATTTCAGATAGCGTATTGGGCTAAGCGGCATCTCAAAGCGCATGAAATGGCGAGTAAAATGCACTATTAAACTTCTAGGGTAGGTCAGACAGAGTCCCGATGAGATCATTTTATATTATGGTTAATTTAAGAATTCAGCGAAATTCTATCACATTTGTTCAATTTACGTCGCTCCTATTTCAGATAGCATACTGGGCTAGGCGGCATCTTAAAGCGCGTGGAATGGCGAGTAAAATGCACTACTAAACTTCTACGATAGGGCAATCAGAGACCCGATTAGATCATTTTATATTTTGTTTAATATAAGATTTCAGGGAAATTCTATCACATTTGTTCAATTTACGTCGCTCCTATTTCAGATAGCTTATAGGGCTTAGCGGCATCTCAAAGCGCATGAAATGACGAGTGAAATGCACTATTAAACTTCTAGGGTAGGGCAAACAGAGACCCGATTAGATCATTTTACATTATGGTTAATAAAAGAATTCAGCGAAATTCCATCACATTTGTTCAACTTACGTCGCTCCTATTTCAGATAGCGTATTGGGCTAAGCGGCATCTCAAAGCGCATGAAATGGCGAGTAAAATGCACTATTAAACTTCTAGCGTAGGGCAAACAGAGACCCGATTAGATCATTTTATATTATGGTTAATTTAAGAATTCAGCAAAATTCTATCACATTTGTTCAATTTACGTCGTTACTATTTCAGATAGGGTACTGGGCTCGGCGGCATCTTAAAGCGCGTGGAATGGCGAGTGAAATGCACTATTAGACTTCTATGGTAGGGCGAACAGAGACCCGATTAGATCATTTTATATTATGGTTAATTTAAGAATTCAGCAAAATTCTATCACATTTGTTCAATTTACGTCGCTCCTATTTCAGTTAGCGTATTCGGCTAAGCGGCATCTCAAAGCGCATGAAATGGCGAGTAAAATGCACTATTAAAGTTCTAGGGTAGGGCAAACAGAGACCCGATAAGATCATTTTATATTATGGTTAATTTAAGAATTCAGCGAAATTCTATCACATTTGTTCAATTTACGTCGCTCCTATTTCAGGTAGCGTATTGGGATAAGCGGCATCTGAAAGCGCATGAAATGGCGAGTAAAGTGCACTATTAAACTTCTAGGCTAGGGCAAACAAAGACCCGATTAAATCATTTTATATTATGGTTAATTTACGAATTCAGCGAAATTCTATCACATTTATTCAATTTACGTCGCTCCTATTTCAGATAGCGTATTGGGATATGCGGCATCTCAAAGCGCATGAAATGGCGAGTAAAATGCACCATTAAACTTCTAGGATAAGACAAACAGAGACCCGATTAGATCATTTTATATTACGGTTAATAAAAGAATTCAGCGAAATTCTATCACATTTGTTCAACTTCTGTCGCTCCTATTTCAGATAGCTTATTGGGCATAGCGGCATCTCAAAGCGCATGAAGTGGCGAATAAAATGCACTATTAAACTTGTAGGCTAGGGCGAACAGAGACCCGATCAGATCATTTTACATTATGGTTCATAAAAAAATTCAGCAAAATTCTATCACATTTGTTCAACTTCTGTCGCTCCTATTTCAGATAGCGTATTGGGCTAAGCGGCATCTCAAAGCGCATGAAATGGCGAGTAAAATGCACTATTAAACTTCTAGGGTAGGTCAGACAGAGTCCCGATGAGATCATTTTATATTATGGTTAATTTAAGAATTCAGCGAAATTCTATCACATTTGTTCAATTTACGTCGCTCCTATTTCAGATAGCATACTGGGCTAGGCGGCATCTTAAAGCGCGTGGAATGGCGAGTAAAATGCACTACTAAACTTCTACGATAGGGCAATCAGAGACCCGATTAGATCATTTTATATTTTTGTTAATATAAGAATTCAGCGAAATTCTATCACATTTGTTCAATTGACGTCGCTCCTATTTCACATAGCTTATAGGGCTTAGCGGCATCTCAAAGCGCATGAAATGGCGAGTGAAATGCACTATTAAACTTCTAGGCTAGGGCGAACAGAGACCCGATTAGATCATTTTACATTTTGGTTAATAAAAGAATTCAGCGAAATTCTATCACATTTGTTCAATTTACGTCGCTCCTATTTCAGATAGCATATTGGGCTAAGCGGCATCTCAAAGCGCATGAAATGACGAGTGAAATGCACTATTAAAATTCTATGATAGGGCAATCAGAGACCCGATTAGATCATTTTATATTATGGTTAATTTAAGAATTCAGCAAAATTCCATCACATTTGTTCAATTTACGTCGCTCCTATTTCAGATAGCGTACTGGGCTAGGCGGCATCTAAAAGCGCATGAAATGGCGAGTATAATGCACTATTAAACTTCTAGGATAACGCAAACAGAGACCCGATTAGATCATTTTATATTATGGTTAATTTAAGAATTCAGCGAAATTCTATCACATTTGTTCAATTTACGTCGCTCCTATTTCAGATAGCATACTGCGCAAGGCGGCTTCTTAAAGCGCGTGGAATGGCGAGTAAGACGCGCTGTTAAACTTCTAGAATAAGGCAAACAGAGACCCGATTAGATCATTTTATATTACGGTTAATATAAGAATGCAGCGTAATTCCAGCACATTTGTTCAACTTACGTCGCTCCTATTTCAGATAGCGTACTGGGCTAGGCTGCATCTCAAAGCGCATGAAATAGCGAGTGAAATGCACTATTAGACTTCTATGGTAGGGCGAACAGAGGCCCGTTTAAATCATTTTACATTAAGGTTAATATAGGTATTCACGGAAATTCTATCACATTTGTTCAATTTACGTCGCTCCTATTTCAGATAGCGTACTCGGCTAGGCGGCATCTCAAAGCGCATGAAATGGCGACTAAAATGCACTATTAAACTTCTAGGCTAGGGCGAACAGAGACCCGATTAGATCATTTTACATTTTGGTTAATAAAAGAATTCAGCGAAATTCCATCACATTTGTTCAATTTACGTCGCTCCTATTACAGATAGCTTATTGGGCTTAGCAGCATCACAAAGCGCATGAAATGACGAGTGAAATGCACTATTAAACTTCTATGATAGGGCAATCAGAGACCCGATTAGATCATTTTATATTTTGGTTAATATAAGAATTCAGCGAAATTCTATCACATTTGTTCAATTTACGTCGCTCCTATTTCAGATAGCGAACTCGGCTAAGCGGCATCTCAAAGCGCATGAAGTGGCGAATAAAATGCACCATTAAACTTGTAGGCTAGGGCGAACAGAGACCCGATCAGATCATTTTACATTATGGTTAATAAAAGAATTCAGCGAAATTCTATCACATTTGTGCAACTTCTGTCGCTCCTATTTCAGATAGCGTATTGGGCTACGCGGCATCTCAAAGCGCATGAAATGGCGAGCAAAATGCACAATTAAACTTCTAGGGTAGGTCAAACAGAGTCCCGATGAGATCATTTTATATTATGGTTAATTTAGGAATTCAGCGAAATTCTATCACATTTGTTCAATTTACGTCGCTCCTATTTCAGATAGCATACTGCGCAAGGCGGCTTCTTAAAGCGCGTGGAATGGCGAGTAAGACGCGCTGTTAAACTTCTAGAATAAGGCAAACAGAGACCCGATTAGATCATTTTATATTACGGTTAATATAAGAATGCAGCGAAATTCTATCACATTTGTTCAATTTACGTCGCTCCTATTTCAGATAGCTTATTGGGCTTAGCGGCATCTCAAAGCGCATGAAGTGGCGAATAAAATGCACTATTAAACTTGTAGGCTAGGGCGAACAGAGACCCGATCAGATCATTTTACATTATTGTTAATAAAAAAATTCAGCGAAATTCTATCACATTTGTTCAACTTCTGTCGCTCCTATTTCAGATAGCGTATTGGGCTAAGCGGCATCTCAAAGCGCATGAAATGGCGAGTAAAATGCACTATTAAACTTCTAGGGTAGGTCAGACAGAGTCCCGATGAGATCATTTTATATTATGGTTAATTTAAGAATTCAGCGAAATTCTATCACATTTGTTCAATTTACGTCGCTCCTATTTCAGATAGCATACTGGGCTAGGCGGCATCTTAAAGCGCGTGGAATGGCGAGTAAAATGCACTACTAAACTTCTACGATAGGGCAATCAGAGACCCGATTAGATCATTTTATATTTTGTTTAATATAAGATTTCAGGGAAATTCTATCACATTTGTTCAATTTACGTCGCTCCTATTTCAGATAGCTTATAGGGCTTAGCGGCATCTCAAAGCGCATGAAATGACGAGTGAAATGCACTATTAAACTTCTAGGGTAGGGCAAACAGAGACCCGATTAGATCATTTTATATTATGGTTAATTTAAGAATTCAGCAAAATTCTATCACAGTTGTTCAATTTACGTCGCTCCTATTTCAGATAGCGTACTGACCTATGCGGCATCTTAAAGCGCGTGGAAGGGCGAGTAAAATGCACTACTAAACTTCTATGATAGAGCAATCAGAGACCCGATTAGATCCTTTTATATTTTGTTTAATATAAGATTTAAGGGAAATTCTATCACATTTGTTCAATTTACGTCGCTCCTATTTCAGATAGCGTATTGGGTTAAGCGGCTTCTCAAAGCGCATGAAATGGCGAGTAAAATGCACTATTAAACTTCTAGGGTAGTGCAAACAGAGACCCGATTAGATCATTTTATATTATGGTTAATTTAAGAATTCAGCAAAATTCTATCACATTTGTTCAATTTACGTCGCTCCTATTTCAGATAGCGTACTGGGCTAGGCGGCATCCTAAAGCGCGTGGAGTGTCGAGTAAAATGCACTATTAAACTTGTATGATAGGGCAATCAGAGACGCGATTAGATTATTTTATATTTTGGTTAATATAAGAATTCAGGGAAATTCTATCACATTTGTTCAATTTACGTCGCTCCTATTTCAGATATCGTATTGGGCTAAGCGGCATCTCAAAGCGCATGAAATGACGAGTGAAATGCACTATTAAGCTTCTAGGGTAGGGCAATCAGAGACCCGATTAGATCATTTTATATTTTGGTTAATATAAGAATTCAACGAAATTCTATCACATTTGTTCAATTTACGTCGCTCCTATTTCGGATAGCGTACTGGGCTAGGCGGCATCCTAAAGCGCATGAAATGGCGAGTAAAATGCACTATTAAACTTCTAGGCTAGGGCGAACAGAGTCCCGATTAGATCATTTTACATTAAGGTTAATAAAAGTATTCAGGGAGATTCTATCACATTTGTTCAATTTACGTCGCTCCTATTTCAGACAGCGTACTGGGCTAGGCGGCATCTTAAAGCGTGTGGAATGGCGAGTAAAATGCACTATCAACCTTCTATGATTGGCAATCAAAGACCAGACTAGATCATTTTATACTTTGGTTAATATAAGAATTCAGCGAAATTCTATCACATTTGTTCAATTTACGTCGCTCCTATTTCAGATAGCGTATTGGGCTATGCGGCATCTCAAAGCGCATGAAATGACGAGTGAAATGCACTATTATACATCTAGGGTAGGGTGAACAGAGACCCGAAGAGATCATTTTACATTAAGGTGAATATAAGAATTCAGCGAAATTCTATCACATTTGTTCAATTTACGTCGCTCCTATTTCAGACAGCTTATTGGGCTTAGCGGCATCTCAAATCGCATGAAATGGCGAACAAAATGCACTATTAAACTTCTAGGCTAGGGCGAACAGAGACCAGATTAGATCATTTTATATTTTGGTTAATATAAGAATTCTGCGAAATTCTATCACATTTGTTCAAGTTACGTCGCTCCTATTTCAGATAGCGTACTGGGCTAGGCGGCATCTCAAAGCGCATGAAATGGCGAGTGAAATGCACTATTAAACTTCTAGGATAAGGCAAACAGAGACCCGATTAGATCATTTTATATTACGGTTAATATAAGAATTCAGCGTAATTCTGTCACATTTGTTCAATTTACGTCGCTCCTATTTGAAATAGCTTATTGGGCTAAGCGGCATCTCAAAGCGCAAGAAATGGCGAGTAAAATGCACTATTAAACTTCTAGGGTAGGGCAAACAGAGACCCCATTAGATCATTTTATATTTTGGTTAATATAAGAATTCAGCGAAATTCTAACACATTTGTTCAATTTACGTCGTTCCTATTTCAGATAGCATACTGGGCTAGGCGGCATCTTAAAGCGCGTGGAATGGCGAGTAAAATGCACTATTAAACTTCTATGATAGGGCAATCAGAGACCCGATTAGATCATTTTATATTACGGTTAATATAAGAATGCAGCGAGATTCTCTCACATTTGTTCAATTTACGTCGCCGATATTTCAGATAGCGTATTGGGCTAAGCGGCATCTCAAAGCGCATGAAATGACGAGTGAAAGGCAATATTAAACTTCTAGGGTAGGACGAACAGAGACCCGAATAGATCATTTTATATTACGGTTAATATAAGAATTCAGGGAAATTCTATCACATTTGTTCAATTTACGTCGCTCCTGTTTCAGATAGCGTATTGGGCTAAGCGGCATCTCAAAGCGCATGAAATGACGAGTGAAATGCAATATTAAACTTCTAGGGTAGGGCGAACAGAGACCCGAATAGATCATTTTACATTAAGGTTAATATAAGAATTCAGGGAAATTCTATCACATTCGTTCAATTTACGTCGTTCCTATTTCAGCTATCGTACTGGGCTAGGCGGCATCTTAAAACGCGAAGAATGGCGAGTAAAATGCACTATTATACTTCTAGGGTAGGGCAAACAGAGACCCGATTAGATCATTTTATATTATGGTTAATTTTAGAATTCAGCGATATTCTATGTCATTTGTTCAATTTACGTCGCTCCTATTGCAGATAGCGTATTGGGCTAAGCGGCATTTCAAAGCGCATGAAATGGCGAGTAAAATGCACTTTTAAACTTCTAGGGTAGGGCAAACAGAGACCCGATTAGATCATTTCATATTATGGTTTATTTAAGAATTCAGAAAAATTCTATCACATTTTTCCAATTTTCGTCGCTCCTATTTCAGATAGCTTATTGGGCTAAGCGGCATCACAAAGCGCATGAAATGACGAGTGAAATGCACTTTTAAACTTCTAGGGTAGGACAAACAGAGACCCGATTAGATCATTTTATATTATGGTTAACTTAAGAATTCAGCAAAATTTTATCACATTTGTTCAATTTACGTCGCTCCTATTTCAGATAGCGCACTGGGCAAGGCGGCATCTTAAACCGCGTGGAATGGCGAGTAAAATGCACTATTAAACTTCTATGATAGGGCAATCAGAGACCCGATTAGATCATTTTATATTACGGTTAATATAAGAATTCAGCGTAATTCTGTCACACTTGTTCAACTTACGTGGCTCCTATTTCAGATAGCGTACTGGGCTAGGCGGCAACTTAAAGCGCGTGGAATGGCGAGTAAAATGCACTATTAAACTTCTAAGCTAGGGCGAACAGAGACCCGATTAGATCATTTTACGTTATGGTTAATAAAAGAATTCAGCGAAATTCTATCACATTTGTTCAATTTACGTCGCTCCTATTTCAGATAGCGTATTGGGCTAAGCGGCATCTCAAAGCGCATGAAATGGCGAATGAAATGCACTATTAAACTTCTAGGCCAGGGCGAACAGAGACCCGATTAGATCATTTTACATTATCGTTAATAAAAGAATTCAGCGAAATTCTAACACATTTGTTCAATTTACATCGCTCCTATTTCAGATAGCGTATTGGGCTAAGCGGCATCTCAAAGCGCATGAAATGACGAGTAAAATGCACTATTAAACTTCTAGGGTAGGGCAAACAGAGACCCGGTTAGATAATTTCATATTATAGTTAATTTAAGAATTCAGCGAAATTCTATCACATTTGTTCAATTTACGTCGCTCCTATTTCAGATTGCGTATTGGGCTAAGCGGCATCTCAAAGCGCAAGAAATGGCGAGTAAAATGCACTATTAAACTTCTAGGGTAGGGCATACAGACACCCAATAAGATCATTTTATATTATTGTTAATTCAAGAATTCAGCGAAACTCTATCACATTTATTCAATTTATGTCGCTCCTAGTTCAGATAGCGTATTGGGCTAAGCGGCATCGAAAAGCGCATGAAATGGCGAGTAAAATGCACTATTAAACTTCTAGGGTAGGGCAAACAGAGGCCCGATTAGATCAATTTATATTATGGTTAATTTAAGAATTCAGCAAAATTCTATCACATTTTTTCAATTTACGTCGTTCCTATTTCAGCTAGCGTACTGGGCTAGGCGGCATCTTAAAACGCGAAGAATGGCGAGTAAAATGCACTACTAAACTTATATGATAGGGCAATCAGAGACCCGATTAGATCATTTTATATTTTGGTTAATATAAGAATTCAGCGAAATTCTATTACATTTGTTCAATTTACGTCGCTCCTATTTCAGATAGCGTATTGTGCTGAGCGGCATCTCAAAGCGCATGAAATGACGAGTGAAAGGCAATATTAAACTTCTAGGGTAGGGCGAACAGAGACCCGAATAGATCATTTTACATTAATGTTAATATAAGAATTCAGGGAAATTCTATCACATTTGTTCAATTTACGTCGCTCGTATTTCAGATAGCGTATTGGGCTAAGCGGCATCTCAAAGCGCATGAAATGGCGAGTAAAATGCACTATTAAACTTCTAGGGTAAGGCAAACAGAGACCCGATTAGATCATTTTATATTATGGTTAATTTAAGAATTCAGCAAAATTCTATCACATTTGTTCAAGTTACGTCGCTCCTAGTTCAGATAGCGTACTGGGCTAGGCGGCATCTTAAATCGCGTGGAAGGGCGAGTAAAATGCACTACTAAACTTCTATGATAGGGCAATCAGAGTCCCGATTAGATCATTTTATATTTTGTTTACTATAAGATTTCAGGGAAATTCTATCACATTTGTTCAATTTACGTCGCTCCTATTTCAGATAGCGTATTGGGCTAAGCAGCATCTCAAAGCGCAAGAAATGGCGAGTAAAATGCACTACTAAACTTCTAGGGTAGGGCACACAGAGACCCGATTAGATCATTTTATATTATGGTTAATTTAAGAATTCAGCGAATTCCTATCACATTTGTTCAATTTACGTCGCTCCTATTTCAGATAGCGTATTGGGCTAAGCGGCATCTCAAAGCGCATGAAATGGCGAGTAAAATGCACTATTAAACTTCTAGGCTAGGGCGAACAGAGACCCGATCAGTTCATTTCATATTATGGTTAATTAAAGAATTCAGCAAAATTCTATCACATTTGTTCAATTTACGTCGTTACTATTTCAGATAGCGTACTGGGCTCGGCGGCATCTTAACGCGCGTGGAATGGCGAGTGAAATGGACTACTAAACTTCTATGATAGGGCAATCAGAGACCCGATTAGATCATTTTATATTTTGGTTAATTTAAGAATTCAGCGAAATTCTATCACATTTGTTCAATTTACGTCGCTCCTATTGCAGATAGCGTATTGGGCTAAGCGGCATGTCGAAGCGCATGAAATGGCGAGTAAAATGCACTAGTAAACTTCTAGGGTAAGGCAAACAGAGACCCGATTAGATCATTTTATATTACGTTCAATATAAGAATTCAGCGTAAATGTATCACATTTGTTCAACATACGTCGCTCCTATTTCGGATAGTGTACTGGTCTAGGCGGCATCTTAAAGCGCGTGGAAGGGCGAGTAAAATGCACTACTAAACTTCTATGATAGGGCAATCAGAGTCCCGTTTAGATCATTTTATATTTTGGTTAATTTAAGAATTCAGCGAAATTCTATCACATTTGTTCAATTTACGTCGCTCCTATTTCAGATAGCGTATTGGGCTAAGCGGCATCTCAAAGCGCATGAAATGACGAGAGAAATGCACTATTAAACTTCTTGGGTAGGGCGAACAGAGACCCGATTACATCATTTTATGTTATGGTTAATTTAAGAATTCGGCAAAATTCGATCACATTTGTACAACTTACGTCGCTCCTATTTCAGATAGCGTACTGGGCTAGGCGGCACCTTAAAGCGCGTGGAATGGCGAGTAAAATGCACTATTAAACTTCTATGATAGGGCAATCCGAGACCCGATTAGATCATTTTATATTTTGGTAAATATAAGAATTCAGCGAAATTCTATCACGTTTGTTCAATTTACGTCGCTCCTATTTCAGATAGCTTATTGGGCTAAGCGGCATCACAAAGCGCATGAAATGACGAGTGAAATGCACTTTTAAACTTCTAGGGTAGGGCAAACAGAGACCCGATTAGATCATTTTATATTATGGTTAACTTAAGAATTCAGCAAAATCTTATCACATTTGTTCAATTTACGTCGCTCCTATTTCAGATAGCGTACTGGGCAAGGCGGCATCTTAAACCGCGTGGAATGGCGAGTAAAATGCACTATTAAACTTCTATGATAGAGCAATCAGAGACCCGATTAGATCATTTTATATTACGGTTAATATAAGAATTCAGCGTAATTCTGTCACACTTGTTCAACTTACGTGGCTCCTATTTCAGATAGCGTACTGGGCTAGGCAGCAACTTAAAGCGCGTGGAATGGCGAGTAAAATGCACTATTAAACTTCTAAGCTAGGGCGAACAGAGACCCGATTAGATCATTTTACATTATGGTTAATAAAAGAATTCAGCGAAATTCTATCACATTTGTTCAATTTACGTCGCTCCTATTTCAGATAGCGTATTGGGCTAAGCGGCATCTCAAAGCGCATGAAATGGCGAATGAAATGCACTATTAAACTTCTAGGCTAGGGCGAACAGAGACCCGATCAGTTCATTTCATATTATGGTTAATTTAAGAATTCAGCAAAATTCTATCACATTTGTTCAATTTACGTCGTTACTATTTCAGATAGCGTACTGGGCTCGGCGGCATCTTAAAGCGCGTGGAATGGCCAGTGAAATGCACTACTAAACTTCTATGATAGGGCAATCAGAGACCCGATTAGATCATTTTATATTTTGGTTAATTTAAGAATTCAGCGAAATTCTATCACATTTGTTCAATTTACGTCGCTCCTATTGCCGATAGCGTATTGGGCTAAGCGGCATGTCGAAGCGCATGAAATGGCGAGTAAAATGCACTAGTAAACTTCTAGGGTAAGGCAAACAGAGACCCGATTAGATCATTTTATATTACGGTTAATATAAGAATTCAGCGTAAATGTATCACATTTGTTCAACATACGTCGCTCCTATTTCGGATAGTGTACTGGGCTAGGCGGCATCTTAAAGCGCGTGGAAGGGCGAGTAAAATGCACTACTAAACTTCTATGATAGGGCAATCAGAGTCCCGATTAGATCATTTTATATTTTGGTTAATTTAAGAATTCAGCGAAATTCTATCACATTTGTTCAATTTACGTCGCTCCCATTTCAGATAGCTTATTGGGCTAAGCTGCATCTCAAAGCGCAAGAAATGGCGAGTAAAATGCACTATTAAACTTCTAGGGTAGGGCAAACGGAGACCCGATTAGATCATTTTATATTATGGTTAATTTAACAATTCAGCGAAATTCTATCACATTTGTTCAATTTACGTCACTCCTATTTCAGATAGCTTATTGGGCTAAGCGGCATCTCAAAGCGCATGAAATGACGAGTGAAATGCACTATTAAACTTCTAGGGTAGGGCGAACAAAGACCCGATTAGATCATTTTACATTAAGGTTAATATAAGAATTCAGTGAAATTCTATCACATTTGTTCAACTTACGTCGCTCCTATTTCAGGTAGCGTACTGGGCTAGGCGGCATCTTAAAGCGCGTGGAATGGCGAGTAAAATGCACTATTAAACTTCTGGGGTAGGGCAATCAGAGACCCCATTAGATCATTTTATATTATGGTTAATTTAACAATTCTGCGAAATTCTATCACATTTGTCCAATTTACGTCGTTCCTATTTCAGATAGCATACTGGGCTGGGCGGCATCTTAAAGCGCGTGGAATGGCTAGTGAAACGCATTATTAAACTTCTAGGGTAGGGCGAACAAAGACCCGATTAGATCATTTTACATTAAGGTTAATATAAGAATTCAGGAAATTCTATCACATTTGTTCAACATACGTCGCTCAGATTTCAGATAGTGTACTGGGCTAAGCGGCATCTTAAAGTGCGTGGAAGCGCGAGTAAAATGCACTACTAAACTTCTATGATAGAGCAATCAGAGTCCCGTTTAGATCGTTTTATATTTTGTTTAATATAAGATTTCAGGGAAATTCTATCACATTTGTTCAATTTACGTCGCTCCTATGTCAGATAGCGTATTGGGCTAAGCCGCATCTCAAAGCGCATGAAATGACGAGAGAAATGCCCTATTAAACTTCTTGGGTAGGGCGAACAGAGAGCCGATTACATCATTTTATATTATTGTTAATTTAATAATTCGGCAAAATTCTATCACATTTGTTCAATTTACGTCCCTCCTATTTCAGATAGCGTATTGGGCTAAGCGGCATCTCAAAGCGCATGAAATGGCGAGTAAAATGCACTATTAAACTTCTAGGGTAGGGCAATCAGAGACCCGATTAGATCATTTTATATTATGTTTAATTTAAGAATTCAGCAAAATTCTATCACATTTGTTCAATTTACGTCGTTCCTATTTCAGATAGCATACTGGTCTGCGCGGCATCTTAAAGCGCGTGGAATGGCGAGTAAAGCGAACTATTAAACTTCTAGGATAAGGCAAACAGAGACCCGATTAGATCATTTTATATTACGTTTAATATAAGAATTCAGGGAAATTCTATCACATTTGTTCAACTTACGTCGCTCATATTTCAGATAGTGTACTGGGCTAGGCGGCATCTTAAAGTGGGTGGAAGCGCGAGTAAAATGCACTACTAAACTTCTATGATAGAGCAATCAGAGTCCCGGTTAGATCATTTTATATTTTGTTTAATATAAGATTTCAGGGAAATTCTATCACATTTGTTCAATTTACGTCGCTCCTATTTCAGATAGCGTATTGGGCTAAGCGGCATCTCAAAGCGCATGAAATGACGAGAGAAATGCACTATTAAACTTCTTGGGTAGGGCGAACAGAGACCCGATTACATCATCTTATGTTATGGTTAATTTAAGAATTCGGCAAAATTCTATCACATTTGTACACCTTACGTTGCTCCTATTTCAGATAGCGTACTGGGCTAGGCGGCACCTTAAAGCGCGTGGAATGGCGAGTAAAATGCACTATTAAACTTCTATGATAGGGCAATCAGAGACCCGATTAGATCATTTTATATTTTGGTAAATATAAGAATTCAGCGAAATTCTATCACGTTTGTTCAATTTACGTCGCTCCTATTTCAGATAGCTTATTGGGCTAAGCGGCATCACAAAGCGCATGAAATGACGAGTGAAATGCACTTTTAAACTTCTAGGGTAGGGCAAACAGAGACCCGATTCGATCATTTTATATTATGGTTAACTTAAGAATTCAGCAAAATTTTATCACATTTGTTCAATTTACGTCGCTCCTATTTCAGATAGCGTACTGGGCAAGGCGGCATCTTAAACCGCGTGGAATGGCGAGTAAAATGCACTATTAAACTTCTATGATAGGGCAATCAGAGACCCGATTAGATCATTTTATATTACGGTTAATATAAGGACTCAGCGTAATTCTGTCACACTTGTTCAACTTACGTGGCTCCCATTTCAGATAGCGTACTGGGCTAGGCGGCAACTTAAAGCGCATGAAATGACGAGTGAAATGCACTATTAAACTTCTAGGGTAGGGCAAACAGACACCCGATAAGATCATTTTATATTATGGTTAATTTAAGAATTCAGCAAAATTCTATCACATTTGTTCAATTTACGTCGTTCCTATTTCAGATAGCGTACTGGGCTAGGCGGCATCTTAAAGCGCGTGGAACGGCGAGTAAAATGCTCTATTAAACTTCTATGATAGGGCTATCAGAGACCCGATTAGATCATTTTATATTATGGTTAATATAAGAATTCAGCGTAATTCTATCACATTTGTTCAACTTACGTCGCTCCTATTTCAGATAGCGTATCGGGCTAGGCGGCATCTCAAAGCGCATGAAATGGCGAGTAAAATGCACTATTAAACTTCTAGGGTAGGGCAAACAGACACCCGATAAGTTCATTTTATATTATGGTTAATTCAAGAATTCAGCGAAACTCTATCACATT
This sequence comes from Macropis europaea, assembly GCA_916610135.2. Lineage (NCBI taxonomy): Eukaryota > Metazoa > Arthropoda > Insecta > Hymenoptera > Melittidae > Macropis > Macropis europaea. Next base: position 268,132 of record CAKAJE020001925.1, read on the forward strand.
TGTTCAATTTACGTCGCTCCTATTTCAGATAGCGTATTGCGCTTAGCGGCACCTCAATGCGCATGAAATGGCGAGTAAAATGCACTATTAAACTTCTATGATAGGGCTATCAGAGACCCGATTAGATCATTTTATATTTTGGTTAATATAAGAATTCAGCGAAATTCTATCACATTCGTTCAATTTACGTCGCTGATATTTCAGATAGCGTATTGGGCTAAGCGGCATCTCAAAGCGCAAGAAATGGCGAGTAAAATGCACTATTAAACTTCTAGGGTAGAGCAAACAGACACCCAGTAAGATCATTTTATATTATGGTTAATTCAAGAATTCAGCGAAACTCTATCACATTTATTCAATTTACGTCGCTCCTATTTCAGATAGCGTATTGCGCTTAGCGGCACCTCAATGCGCATGAAATGGCGAGTAAAATGCACTATTAAACTTCTATGATAGGGCTATCAGAGACCCGATTAGATCATTTTATATTATGGTTAATTTAAGAATTCAGCAAAATTCTACCACATTTGTTCAATTTAGGTCGCTCCTATTTCAGATGGCGTACTGGGCTAGGCGGCATCTTAATGCGCGTGGAATGGCGAGTAACATCAACTATTAAACTTCTAGGCTAGGGCGAACAGAGACACGATTAGATCATTTTACATTATGGTTAATTTAAGAATTCAGCGAAATCCTATCACATTTGTTCAATTTACGTCGCTCCTATTTCAGATAGCGTATTGGGCTAAGCGGCATCTCAAAGCGCATGAAATGGAGAGTAAAATGCACTATTAAACATCTAGGCTAGGGCGAACAGAGACCCGATCAGTTCATTTCATATTATGATTAATTTAAGAATTCAGCAAAATTCTATCACATTTGTTCAATTTACGTCGTTACTATTTCAGATAGCGTACTGGGCTCGGCGGCATCTTAAAGCGCGTGGAATGGCGAGTGAAATGCACTACTAAACTTCTATGATAGGGCAATCAGAGACCCGATTAGATCATTTTATATTTTGGTTAATTTAAGAATTCAGCGAAATTCTATCACATTCGTTCAATTTACGTCGCTCCTATTTCAGATAGCGTATTGGGCTAAGCGGCATCTCAAAGCGCATGAAATGAGGAGTAAAATGCACTATTAAAGTTCTAGGGTAGGGCAAACTGAGACCCGACTAGATCATTTTATATTATGGTTAATTTAAGAATTCAGCAAAATTCTATCACATTTGTCCAATTTAGGTCGCTCCTATTTCAGATGGCGTACTGGGCTAGGCGGCATCTTAATGCGCGTGGAATGGCGAGTAACATCAACTATTAAACTTCTAGGCTAGGGCGAACAGAGACACGATTAGATCATTTTACATTATGGTTAATAAAAGAATTCAGCGAAATTCTATCACATTTGTTCAACTTACGTCGCTCCTATTTCAGATAGCGTATTGGGCAACGCGGCATCTCAAAGCGCATGAAATGACGAGTAAAATGCACTATTAAACTTCTAGGGTACGGCAAACAGAGACCCGATTAGATCATTTTATATTATGGATAATTTAAGAATTCAGCAAAATTCTATCACATTTGTTCAATTTACGTCGCTCCTATTTCTGATAGCGTACTGGGCTAGGCGGCCTCTTAAAGCGCGTGGAATGGCGAGTAAAATGCACTATTAAACTTCTAGGGTAGGGCAAACAGAGACCCGATTAGATCATTGTATATTATGGTTAATTTAAGAATTCAACGAAATTCTATCACATTTGTTCAATTTACGTCGCTCCTATTTCAGATAGCGTATTGGGCTAAGCGGCACCTCAAAGCGCATGAAATGTCGAGTAAAATGCACTATTAAAGTTCTAGGGTAGGGCAAACAGAGACCCGACTAGATCATTTTATATTATGGTTAATTTAAGAATTCAGCGAAATACTATCACATTCGTTCAATTTACGTCGCTCCTATTTCAGATAGCGTATTGGGCAAAGAGGCATCTCAAAGCGCATGAAATGACGAGTAAAATGCACTATTAAACTTCTAGGATAGGACAAGCAGTGACCCGATTAGATCATTTTATATTATGGTTAATTTAAGAATTCAGCAAAATTCTATCACATTTGTTCAATTTAGGTCGCTCCTATTTCAGATAGCGTACTGGGCTAGGCGGCATCTTAATGCGCGTGGAATGGCGAGTAACATCCACTATTAAACTTCTAGGCTAGGGCGAACAGAGACCCGATTAGATCATTTTACATTATGGTTAATAAAAGTATTCACCGAAATTCTATCACATTTGTTCAACTTACGTCGCTCCTATTTCAGATAGCGTATTGGGCTAAGCGGCATCTCAAAGCGCATGAAATGGCGAGTAAAATGCACTATTAAACTTCTAGGGTAGGGCAAACAGAGACCCGATTAGATCATTTTATATTATGGTTAATTTAAGAATTCAGCGAAATTCTATCACATTTGTTCAATTTACGTCGCTCCTATTTCAGATAGCGTATTGGGCTAAGCGGCATCTCAAAGCGCATGAAATGGCGAGTAAAATGCACTATTAAACTTCTAGGCTAGGGCGAACAGAGACCCGATTAGATCATTTTACATTATGGTTAATAAAAGAATTCACCGGAATTCTATCACATTTGTTCGATTTACGTCGCTCCTATTTCAGATAGCGTATTGGGCTAAGCGGCATCTCAAAGCGCATGAAATGGCGAGTAAAATGCACTATTAAACTTCTAGGCTAGGGCGAACAGAGACCCGATTAGATCATTTTACATTATGGTTAATAAAAGAATTCAGCGAAATTCTATCAGATTTGTTCAATTTACGTCGCTCCTATTTCAGATAGCGTATTGGGCTAAGCGGCACCTCAAAGCGCATGAAATGTCGAGGAAAATGCACTATTAAAGTCCTAGTGTAGGGCAAACAGAGACCCGACTAGATCATTTTATATTATGGTTAATTTAAGAATTCAATGAAATACTATCACATTCGTTCAATTTACGTCGCTCCTATTTCAGATAGCGTATTGGGCAAAGCGGCATCTCAAAGCGCATGAAATGACGAGTAAAATGCACTATTAAACTTCTAGGGTAGGACAAGCAGTGACCCGATTAGATCATTTTATATTATGGTTAATTTAAGAATTCAGCAAAATTCTATCACATTTGTTCAATTTAGGACGCTCCTATTTCAGATGGCGTACTGGGCTAGGCGGCATCTTAATGCGCGTGGAATGGCGAGTAACATCAACTATTAAACTTCTAGGCTAGGGCGAACAGAGTCACGATTAGATCATTTTACATTATGGTTAATAAAAGAATTCAGCGAAATTCTATCACATTTGTTCAACTTACGTCGCTCCTATTTCAGATAGCGTATTGGGCAACGCGGCATCTCAAAGCGCATGAAATGACGAGTAAAATGCACTATTAAACTTCTAGGGTACGGCAAACAGAGACCCGATTAGATCATTTTATATTATGGATAATTTAAGAATTCAGCAAAATTCTATCACATTTGTTCAATTTACGTCGCTCCTATTTCTGATAGCGTACTGGGCTAGGCGGCCTCTTAAAGCGCGTGGAATGGCGAGTAAAATGCACTATTAAACTTCTAGGCTGGGGCAAACAGAAACCCGACTAGATCATTTTATATTATGGTTAATTTAAGAATTCAGCGAAATACTATCACATTCGTTCAATTTACGTCGCTCCTATTTCAGATAGCGTATTGGGCAAAGAGGCATCTCAAAGCGCATGAAATGACGAGTCAAATGCACTATTAAACTTCTAGGGTAGGACAAGCAGTGACCCGATTAGATCATTTTATATTACGGATAATATAAGAATTCAGCGTAATTCTATCACATTTGTTCAACTTACGCCGCACCTGCTTGAGATAGCGTACTGGGCTAGGCGGCATCTTAAAGCGCGTGGAAGGGCGAGTAAAATGCACTATTAAACTTCTAGGCTAGGGCGAACAGAGACCCCATTAGATCATTGTATATTATGGTTAATTTAAGAATTCAACGAAATTCTATCACATTTGTTCAATTTACGTCGCTCCTATTTCAGATAGCGTATTGGGCTAAGCGGCACCTCAAAGCGCATGAAATGTCGAGTAAAATGCACTATTAAAGTTCTAGGGTAGGGCAAACAGAGACCCGACTAGATCATTTTATATTATGGTTAATTTAAGAATTCAGCGAAATACTATCACATTCGTTCAATTTACGTCGCTCCTATTTCAGATAGCGTATTGGGCTAAGCGGCATCTCAAAGCGCATGAAATGGCGAGTAAAATGCACTATTAAACTTCTAGGCTAGGGCGAACAGAGACCCGATTAGATCATTTTACATTATGGTTAATAAAAGAATTCAGCGAAATTCTATCACATTTGTTCAACTTATATGGCTCCTATTTCAGATAGCGTATCAGGCTAAGCGGCATCACAAAGCGCATGAAACGACGAGTAAAATGCACTATTAAAGTTCTAGGGTAGGGCAAACAGAGACCCGATTAGATCATTTTATATTATGGTTATTTTAAGAATTGAGCGAAATTCTATCACATTTGTTCAACTTACGTCGCTCCTAATTTAGATGGCGTACTGGGCTAGGCGGCATCTTAAAGCGCGTGGAATGGCGAGTAAAATGCACTGCTAAACTTCTATGATAGGGCAATCAGAGACCCGATTAGATCATTTTATATTTTGTTTAATATAAGATTTCAGGGAAATTCTATCACATTTGTTTAATTTACGTCGCTCCTATTTCAGATAGCGTATTGGGCGAAGCGGCATCTCAAAGCGCATGAAATGGCGACTAAAATGCACTATTAAACTTCTAGGGTAGGGCAAGCAGAGACCCGATTAGATCATTTTATATTATGGTTAATTTAAGCAATCAGCAAAATTCTATCACATTCGTTCAATTTAGGTCGCTCCTATTTCAGATAGCGTACTGGGATAGGCGGCATCTTAAAGCGCGTGGAATGCCTAGTAAAATCCACTATTAAACTTCTAGGCTAGGGCGAACAGAGACCAGATTAGATCATTTTACATTCTGGTTAATAAAATAATTCAGCGAAATTCTATCACATTTGTTCAACTTACGTCGCTCCTATTTCAGATAGCGTATTGGGCTAGGCGGCATCTCAAAGAGCATGAAATGGCGAGTAAAATGCACTAGTAGACTTCTACGGTAGGGCGTAAAGAGACCCGATTAAATCATTTTATATTATGGTTAATTTATGAATTCAGCAAAATTCTATCACATTTGTTCAATTTACGTCGCTCCTATTTCAGATAGCGTACTGGGTTCGGCCGCATCCTAAAGCGCGTGGAATGGCGAGTGAAATGCACTATTAGACTTCTATTGTAGGGCGAACAGAGACCCGATTAGATCGTTTTATATTATGGTTAATTTAAGAATTCAGCGAAATTCTATCACATTTGTTCAATTTACGTCGCTCCTATTTCAGATAGCGTATTGGGCTAAGCGGCATCTCAAAGCTCATGAAATGGCGTGTAAAATGCACTATTAAACTTCTAGGATAAGGCAAACAGAGACCCGATTACATCGTTTTATATTACGGTTAATATAAGAATTCAGCGAAATTCTATCACATTTGTTCAATTTACGTCGCCCCTATTTCAAATAGCGTATTGTGCTAAGCGGCATCTCAAAGCGCATGAAATGGCGAGTGAAATGCACTATTAGACTTCTATGGTAGGGCGAACAGAGACCCGATTAGATCATTTTACATTAAGGTTAATATAAGAATTCGGGGAAATTCTATCACATTTGTTCAATTTACGTCGCTCCTATTCCAGTTAGCGTATTGGGCTATGCGGCACCTTAAAGCACATGAAATGGCGAGTAAAATGCACTATTAAACTTCTATGATAGGGCAAACAGAGACCCGATTATATCATTTTATATTACGGTTAATATAAGAATTCAGCGTAATTCTATCACATTTGTTCAACTTACGTCGCTCCTACTTCAGGTAGCGTACTGGGCTAGGCGGCATCTTAAAGCGCGTCGAATGGCGAGTAAAATGCACTGCTAAACTTCTATGATAGGGCAATCAGAGACCCGATTAGATCATTTTATATTTTGTTTAATATAAGATTTCAGGGAAATTCTATCACATTTGTTTAATTTACGTCGCTCCTATTGCAGATAGCGTATTGGGCGAAGCGGCATCTCAAAGCGCATGAAATGGCGACTAAAATGCACTATTAAACTTCTAGGGTACGGCAAGCAGAGACCCGATTAGATCATTTTATATTATGGTTAATTTAAGAATTCAGCAAAATTCTATCACATTTGTTCAATTTACGTCGCTCCTATTTCAGATAGCGTATTGGGCTAAGCGGCATCTCAAAGCGCATGAAATGGCGAGTAAAATGCACTATTATACTTCTAGGCTAGGGCGAACAGAGACCCGATTAGATCATTTTATATTACGGATAATATAAGAATTCAGCGTAATTCTATCACATTTGTTCAACTTACGCCGCACCTGCTTGAGATAGCGTACTGGGCTAGGCGGCATCTTAAAGCGCGTGGAAGGGCGAGTAAAATGCACTATTAAACTTCTAGGCTAGGGCGAACAGAGACCCCATTAGATCATTGTATATTATGGTTAATTTAAGAATTCAACGAAATTCTATCACATTTGTTCAATTTACGTCGCTCCTATTTCAGATAGCGTATTGGGCTAAGCGGCACCTCAAAGCGCATGAAATGTCGAGTAAAATGCACTATTAAAGTTCTAGGGTAGGGCAAACAGAGACCCGACTAGATCATTTTATATTATGGTTAATTTAAGAATTCAGCGAAATACTATCACATTCGTTCAATTTACGTCGCTCCTATTTCAGATAGCGTATTGGGCTAAGCGGCATCTCAAAGCGCATGAAATGTCGAGTAAAATGCACTATTAAACTTCTAGGCTAGGGCGAACAGAGACTCGATTAGATCATTTTACATTATGGTTAATAAAAGAATTCAGCGAAATTCTATCACATTTGTTCAACTTATATGGCTCCTATTTCAGATAGCGTATCAGGCTAAGCGGCATCACAAAGCGCATGAAACGACGAGTAAAATGCACTATTAAAGTTCTAGGGTAGGGCAAACAGAGACCCGATTAGATCATTTTATATTATGGTTATTTTAAGAATTGAGCGAAATTCTATCACATTTGTTCAACTTACGTCGCTCCTAATTTAGATGGCGTACTGGGCTAGGCGGCATCTTAAAGCGCGTGGAATGGCGAGTAAAATGCACTGCTAAACTTCTATGATAGGGCAATCAGAGACCCGATTAGATCATTTTATATTTTGTTTAATATAAGATTTCAGGGAAATTCTATCACATTTGTTTAATTTACGTCGCTCCTATTTCAGATAGCGTATTGGGCGAAGCGGCATCTCAAAGCGCATGAAATGGCGACTAAAATGCACTATTAAACTTCTAGGGTAGGGCAAGCAGAGACCCGATTAGATCATTTTATATTATGGTTAATTTAAGCAATCAGCAAAATTCTATCACATTCGTTCAATTTAGGTCGCTCCTATTTCATAATATAAGAATATTTAATATAAGAATTCAGTGAAATTCTATCACATTTGTTCAATTTACGTCGCTCCTATTTCAGATAGCGTATTGTGCTTAGCGGCATCTCAAAGCGCATGAAATGGCGAGTGAAATGCACTATTAGACTTCTATGGTAGGGCGAACAGAGACCCGATTAGATCATTTTACATTAAGGTTAATATAAGAATTCGGGGAAATTCTATCACATTTGTTCAATTTACGTCGCTCCTATTCCAGATAGCGTATTGGGCTATGCGGCACCTTAAAGCACATGAAATGGCGAGTAAAATGCACTATTAAACTTCTATGATAGGGCAAACAGAGACCCGATTATATCATTTTATATTACGGTTAATATAAAAATTCAGCGTAATTCTATCACATTTGTTCAACTTACGTCGCTCCTACTTCAGGTAGCGTACTGGGCTAGGCGGCATCTTAAAGCGCGTCGAATGGCGAGTAAAATGCACTGCTAAACTTCTATGATAGGGCAATCAGAGACCCGATTAGATCATTTTATATTTTGTTTAATATAAGATTTCAGGGAAATTCTATCACATTTGTTTAATTTACGTCGCTCCTATTGCAGATAGCGTATTGGGCGAAGCGGCATCTCAAAGCGCATGAAATGGCGACTAAAATGCACTATTAAACTTCTAGGGTACGGCAAGCAGAGACCCGATTAGAACATTTTATATTATGGTTAATTTAAGAATTCAGCAAAATTCTATCACATTTGTTCAATTTACGTCGCTCCTATTTCAGATAGCGTGTTGGGCTAAGCGGCATCTCAAAGCGCATGAAATGGCGAGTAAAATGCACAATTAAACTACTAGGATAAGGCAAACAGAGATCCGATTAGATCATTTTACATTATGGTTAATAAAAGAATTCAGCGAAATTCTATCACATTTGTTCAACTTATATCGCTCCTATTTCAGATAGCGTATTAGGCTAAGCGGCATCTCAAAGCGCATGGAATGACGAGTAAAATGCACTATTAAAGTTCTGGGGTTGGGCAAACAGAGACCCGATTAGATCATTTTATATTATGGTTAATTTAAGAATTCAGCAAAATTCTATCACATTCGTTCAATTTAGGTCGCTCCTATTTCAGATAGCGTTCTGGGCTAGGCGGCATCTTAAAGCGCGTGCAATGGCGAGTAAAATGCACTACTAAACTTCTATGATAGGGCAATCAGAGACCCGATTAGATCATTTTATAGTTTGTATAATATCAGATTTCAGGGAATTTGTATCACATTTGTTCAATTTACGTCGCTCCTAATTCAGATAGCGTATTCGGCTAAGCGGCATCTCAAAGCGCATGAAATGGCGAATGAAATGCACTCTTAAACTTCTAGGCTAGGGCGAACAGAGACCCGATCAGATCATTTTACATTATGGTTAATAAAAGAATTCAGCGAAATTCTATCACATTTGTTCAACTTACGTCGCTCCTATTTCAGATAGCGTATTGGGCTAAGCGGCATCTCAAAGCGCATGAAATGGCGAGTAAAAGCACTATTAAACTTCTAGGATAAGGCAAACAGAGACCCGATTAGATCATTTTATATTACGGTTAATATAAGAATTCAGCGTAATTCTATCACATTTGTTCAATTTACGTCGCCCCTATTTCAAATAGCGTATTGTGCTAAGCGGCATCTCAAAGCGCATGAAATGGCGAGAGAAATGCACTATTAGACTTCTATGGTAGGGCGAACAGAGACCCGATTAGATCATTTTACATTAAGGTTAGTATAAGAATTCAGCGAAATTCTATCACATTTGTTCAATTTACGTCGCTCCTATTACAGATAGCTTATTGGGCTCAGCGGCATCTCAAAGCGCATGAAAGGACGAGTGAAATGCACTATTAAACTTCTAGGCTAGGGCGAACAGAGACCCGAGCAGATCATTTTACATTATGGTTAATAAAAGAATTCAGCGAAATTCTATCACATTTGTTCAACTTAT